>VOMN01020483.1:0-52451 GCA_014899125.1 Orchestia grillus
ATTCCAAAATGTTAGGTGTTTCCATTATTTTGTCCAACCCCTGTAAATGAAGCATGAAACTGGCGGAATCGTGATTGATTTCTGTTCATTTATAATGAAAAATTTTAAACTGTCGCGATCTTCGATGATCTTCGTGCGCTCATTTCAATAAATAATCGTAAAATCACAGTCATCTTACATCATAACATCAGTATTACAATAGCATATAAAACAGTTCGGTCGTAGATAATCTTCATTTGCTTATTTCAATCAGTTGAACGTAAGCAAAATCCCGCAACTGTTAATGACCTTCGGAGCACATCTTCAAAAATGAAATATAAAATTAGCGCAATTAACCTAGGATGATTGTCTTAAGCGAATTTAACTGAATTATTCCTAAAACATCCACTGCTGTAGATGGTCACATTGCGTGCAACATAAAAATAAAATATAGAGACCACGATCACGGACGATATTCGGCTTTTCTGCGCCTGCTTCGGTTTACAAACGACCCGAGTTCAGACATGACTGATGGCCACAGTCTGCGTGCTCATAGACTGCTGGCTCGCTGCGCGGGTGTGCCTGGTGCCAATGCTCTGTGCGCTTCATGCAGAATGCGCAAGGAACGGAGTGCTCTTCGTTTTATTTTTGAATGATTTTGAATTTTTCATGCATTCGATGCGGAACGTTGTTGATTTTCTGTTGCTCTGATGTAGAAAAAACATGAATTGATATTGAATTCTTTTTTGGGAAATTTTGTTTACAGAGGTATTCCCTTGGTTCTACTACGCTTCTCTCATCTATAGTAGTGAGAGGAGGGGGCGTGTTTTGTCTGTTTGATGTTTCTCGCTAGGGTGGGGGTTGGATTCCTCAGTTTGAGATAGAATATTTCAATTAAGTGTAATATCACAGTTGAGTGTCATCTAAGTCTTGTTCGGCCATGAAAGTAAATATGAAAGTCCTCTGGGTTGAGATCTCTGATGTTCGTGTCGGTTTTAGTTCAGGTATCGTGTAGTAAAATCGGAAAAACTTTCGCCTGGAAATACTAAGGTGCTGAAGGGCCGGTAAAGCATGAGACCAGGTAGCACAATTTAGTGGTCCTCGTATTCTTGTACCGTTATCAGACTGTTACTGGACGCTGTGCTCTCTGCATCTGCTGTAAGTTAGCCGGACACCGTGTGAGACTGAGACTGGGCATTCCTTTAATCACCATTTCCATCAGCGCATCGTGTTTCAAGAATGAGGCGATTATTCCGAGTCGCAATTGTCCTTGCCTACATTTCTGTCTGTCTGAAATGTACATACTGACTCAAGTTCATGGTACGTTTCAACTTTCTCCTTCCTTCATGTTCACTGTTCTTTCTTATACACGTGAAGTTTCAGTAACTGTTTGAATATGTCACTATGGACGTAACTGGCGTTTCTTTAATGATAGTAAATTTCTTCGCTTTCTTTAATCGCTGTTGGCTGAGTTTTTCCTTTCTTCAAGTGCAGCGCAATGGCGTTTATATTTACTCAATTATTAGGAAACATGCTCTTTGTGCAGCATTTTCTCCTTTCACGAATTGCAACAATGTGCCTTTCTTACCGTTGCTCCAGCGTCTGGATTGAACCATTGAGCGTTTTTCCTTTGTCACAGGTTTTGGCTCCGTTTTTCGTCGAGTTTCAAAGGCGTTGCTGCGTTACCTCAAGTTCCGGTGCTGTCAGTAATGCTTGTTTTATTAGCGTTTCTCCCGAACACGGAGGCGCGTTGGGAGGTTCCGACAGTAGCTCATCAGTACCGTCATGAGACGCGGCGGGCGAAAGCAATGCGTGACTCCCCTCGAACTTTCGATAGAGTTTCTGTTTTAGGACCATGTATTCTTCCTTGCACTAAAGCAGCCAGCGTGGGGCTAATTCTTATGCATATACCTCACGCTATCATTCGTACTCTTTTAGCGGTACTTTTCTCTTTAGCATGCATGGTTTGTGGCTGTCAGGAAATCTTTCTTCCACGTCCCTTTCGATGTCTGTTACGCTGTTTTTTGTGTGATGTACGCGAACTGTGATGTGAAATACGGCTTTCAGTGCCTGAGACACGGGTCATGGACGCTTTATAAAAATTTGAATAGTTGTACGCTTGCTAGTATTACCTGCATGAGGGGAAAGTGAAATCCTTCAGCAAAAATTTGTCCCTTCACATAGTAGATTTCTCCCGAGTATTTTATTATTTTAGTGATGTATTTATTTTATTGCACTACGTTTTTGTCAATGTCTGCTTTGGAATCAAACAAATATACCAAAGCTTGCAACACTTTACATTTTTTTGTACGAATCGGACGTGTAAATTTGTAGGAGTCTTACGTTTTATAGTTATTATTAGTCAACTTTATTGATAGTTTCAATAGCCAAGCATAGAATTGAATAACAATGGATTAATTTAGGTTTAATGAGATACGTTCTACTATCCAAGCAGTGCCATCCCTCTTGCTAAATAATTTAATAATCCATTGTTTACAGCGTCGAGAAAGTGTCGATGTTGACGCGAAGCATGCATGGAATTGCGAAATGGTTACGTTACGCGTACTTACAAACTTTCACCACATTGTCTCTGTATTCTACGGTTTTTCACTTGTTAGTTCTTTATTGAATGGTGCAGCGGTCAGCTTCATTCAGGTTGGTAACAAGAATTGGTGTCCCCTCCATCGCTTTCACTCTCTTTCAAGCCTTTGTGAGAGTTAGAGGCGAGAAAGCCCGCAACAAAGCGACTTACTTGCCTGTGGGATGCAGGCGTGCTAGATTGAACTTGTACGAGCGCTCGTTAGTGGCTGGTAACGCGTTCAGCCGGTCTTCTTCTGCTCGTGTTGGCTACTTGGTGTTACTTTAATTGCTAATCTAGAGTTAAGGATTAATTTGAAGCGATTGCGTTTCAAGGAACTTGATAATTGAGCGATGTATATTTTAGTTGACCTTTGAGTCGTCTACTCTAAATCAGTGGGTGAAACTCCAGCTTCCAGTTTATGAATGGAAAGATTTATTTATTCGACCTCAGTGGGTGAAACTCTGGCTTCAGTTTATGAATGGTAAGATTTGTTTACTCGACGTCAGTGGGTGAAACTCCAGCCTTCAGTTTATGAATGGTAAGATTTGTTTACTCGACATCAGTGGGTGAATAATCATATTTTACATAGCTATCCAATGACTGAAGTTAAATGCGTTGCACTTGCGTCGCTTCTTTTAATTAATACAGCGATGTGAGCTTTTCAATTTGATAATCTGACTTGGATACTGCCATGATAAGAGTTGAAAAAATAGAACTTATTTGTTTTTTATTTAATTCATCAATTTTTGTGGGTGGTTTTATTAATTTTGCCCGCTGGAACTCAAAATAGAGGGTCTAGCTCAGTAATTTATTAAATTAAAACATGCAATGATCATCTACGCTCGCAATCCCTTGATTTGTTGCTCATTTTTTCCATGGTGTTGAAAAAAATTCAGAGCTTAGATGTACAGAGCTCTTCACGCGCGTACACTGGAACACCTTTCTCATCGCAGAGTCGTGTGGCCCGAGTTTCTGTTAAGTTCGACATGCTCGCAGACTTATAACGCGGTAGAAACGTGCACTGCAGTCTTGACGGCATCAAATGTGCGATGAGGCCATCTGCTGCTGGACACATGCCTTGCTGTACAGCTAGCGCTACGTCGCAGCTCGACTGCCTCTCATCTGCGGTGAGGTACACACAGCGCGACAGGTCATCCTCGTGTACATGTCGACGTCGCTACAGGAGGGACAATGAAGGTGTGGCTCCCGCTGCCTCTGCATCGCTCACATACCTCCTGTGACTCAGCCTCGTGGCTACATGCGGCGACACTCAGCCTCTGTGGTGGCTGAATGCCGCGACGCTCAGCCTCTGTGGTGGCTGAATGCCGCCACGCTCAGCCTCTGTGGTGGCTACATGCCGCAACGCTCAGCCTCTGTAATGGCTACATGCCGCCATGTGCCGCTAGATATTGAAAATGACGTTGCGATGTGGCATTTAGATTCTGTTTGATGTGCTGTATGAGCGTAGCAGTCATCAGGAAAGCAGATTTTAAAATTATTTAAGCCCAACTGTTTGATGTAAAGCAAGAAAAACCAGTAGGTGAACTTTGGTATTTCACTAAAGTTTTAAACATGCGAATACCATGAAAGAATGCTCAAATTCGTTCCCGTGATGTGTTGTATGACTGGAAAAATTGTTCATTTGAGAGGTTTAGAACTCTTGGCAGATCCGAGGAACAACTTCGGAATGCAACTTTGGGATGCCCATAAACCAGCCGCGCCTCTGCTGCGCTCTCATGATGCCTCTCCAAATCGCGCTTTCTTGCCGCCGCGTCCGGAGGGCCTGAGAGGTCGCGTCTTGCTTGCTGAGGGGCTTGGGAAACTGTGGTGCTGCTTTGAAATGGCCATGGTTCCGTAAACAAGTTGCTTTGATTCCAGAATCAAGTTACCTGAAATGAAATTGCTCTCATCTATCATCAAAGATTTTTCATCGTCTGCATTTCCGCGGACCCTTCAAGTTTTATTTTATAGAATACTTAAAATTTGGTGGCTGAACAGTAACAGCGTTGACTTAGAGCATCTGTTTTAGCGGTTTAATATGCGTGTGATCACGTTGGTACTTCTTTTTATTGTGAGGATTAGATTTCTTATAAAACGCCATATCTCAGAAATCTACGGGGACTAAATCTACACAATATGACGTTCGAAGTTTATATGTATTGGCCTATTTGTATATGTGTAACCATTTTTTGGGCACTGAAGGAATTCAATAGGAGAAAATTCACAGTTCCAGAGAAGCCGGTCCGTAACAGTGATGCAGAAAATTGCAGTATTTCGCATGAGACTCGCCGTCATTTTTGATGGCATGTGGACACATGTTGGAAAAATAAAATTCTTTGAGCGCTGGTTTCCGGTCAGTGCCCTCCATGTAGGGTTCGCGAGCCCTGCTATGGTCGGCCTATGATGTCATCTCGGGTTCGTTAGGATCCAATAAAAAAGCTACCTCGCCACAAAAAACAATTGCCCCCGGCTATTTTGCTCTGCGTAGCAGAGACGACTCGTTTTGCTGTAATAAAGTCCTCATTGAGGCCGTTCCAAGTGCGTCTCAATGCTCAAATCGGGAATGAACTTTGTGAAATTCCCTGATAACACGGAGGAATGTAGGCGTGGGTTGAATTTCTACCTTCTTGAACACCTTCAGGCTCGTTTTCGACGGACGAGAAATCTTTTTTCTGCAAGACTTTCGCTCGAAAGTCGATGTGGAAATGTAGAAATGTTCAGAAATAGTTCCTCACACGTTTATTTCCAAGTTGTAAAGGGAAAATCTTTGTTTCTTGTTGTGTACATTTTATTGGGACCAGGAATTTGTATCTGGAAGTGGAGGGATGCTATTTTACCGCATCCTCTTCCCCTTCGTTTGTACAAATACCGGTAGTTTTTACTCATTGTTTTTCTTCTCTGAACGAAGGGTTCGAATCCAAACCATTGTCATTCTAAAGAGCAGGTTTTTAATGCATTCTTGTTCTGTTTACGCTTTGCGATTGCAGATATCTTGACGCAATATGCCAAAATTGGGTTATTCATTCGAACGATTATTCCCTCACAAGCTCAATTTGTCGAGGTTTTCTACTTCGTTTCTCATGGGCTTATGTTTTGTATACAACCCAGGTCTGCAAAATATTTATTACAGCAATTAAGTGTGCGCACGATATTGTGTCAATTTTTAGACTTACTAAGGATCATATTGGTGCATCCAATGGGCGAATTGTTGAAGGCAGAAAAATTCAGTCGTGCGCTTATCATCTCTTCTCGTCACCATGCGTGAAATAGGTCCAATGCTGTGGGATATTATAACTTTTATTAACGCTGGAATGACACATGGGTGAAAATGACCAACATCCGAATTTCTAATCACTATAACCAGCTTCAATAACGCTGGTTTTATGTACATATTTATTTATTTTTCAATTGATCTATTCAGCAGGAAAATATCAGTTATTGGCCGATATAACCATTTTATAATTCCATTTTGCTCGTACGGATGAATAGGTCATATTGACTCATCCTTCTACGTAGTTTTAAAAAGCCCTTTCTTGAAGTATTTTTACTCAGTTGTCGTTTGTATTTCATTCCATTAGATTTTTCATGTTTTACATTTGAGTTTAGGTGTTTAATTTCATTAGATATTTCTATTTGCTCATATGGGTAAGAATATAAAACAGTATGCCCAGCAGAGCGAACTATAAATGCTCAAGTGTTCTATTTCATTCACGTTTTTTTCCCTTTAAAATTTTCATGTTTCACGCAGGAGTTTATGTACAGCTGCTATTATTCGCTACTTCGATCCATTTTTCTATAAGTGTGACGCCCAATCAAATCATGCAATCGAAAAACTAAGCCTGTGTACGCTGCTAGAGGAGTCTATATTTTAGTCTGAAGCTTTGTTTTCCAGATGCCCCTGTAGGAAATTCCTCGATACTATTGCTTTCGCTTACCGTAGAGTTTATCATGCAACATATCTATGCTTTGCCCGATAGAAGGCTGCTATCACAGCACTGACAGCGATTGGGATTCTATTTCTGCCCATCTCGTTGGTGCTTGTGCTATCTCATCAGGTGAGTTAGACTGATTCATTTGTGGAATGTGAAGCTTGACTGCTAGTTTCCTTTTCCAAATTAATATAACTTGATCTTCATCGTCCCTGTTCCTTCAATCAACGTTATTCTCATTTGAGGGGAGACAATGTATCCTTCGCTCGCGACTCCCCTCAGGGAGCGTACGTAATAGGGTTAGGTTTGTTTACCACACGCTGTGGGGAATGACGACCCCAGGGGGCACTGTTAGGTTAACTCAGCTTTAGATAGGCCTTCGAGATTTCTGTCTTTTGGGCCCATTTTGCTCTTGTTTAATTTTCATATCTTCTTTGCTATTTCTTCTTTGTCTTTTCTGCCTTTTCTTTCTAAACTTCCTGTTTCTATGCGTAGGGAATTCGGTATGGGAACCCACTTGTTCATAGAATCCTTTTTTTGTACAGTCCATATCAAATGGTCCCTTCTTCATTTCGGTCTTTGGATCACATTTCATGCGGATAGGGAGCTTTAAACTAACTAATGATCAATTTGTTCTCTTTTTATTGCGGTTTATATCGAACTAATGCCGGGGGCTGAAGCAGACGGCATCATAAGCTGATTTTGCTATCGAAAAGACCATTTCAAAATGATGCCAAAATGAATTCTTCGAACTTTACCGTAGAAAAATGTGTCCGCTTATACTTTTTCATTCAATAAAAACAAGGTTTTCCGTTTGAGTTTGGATATTAGACTTTTAGGTAAATAATTGCAGTTATATTGCTGATAAGAATTTTACGTTAAAGGTTGATCATAGCATGTAAAGGCTGTAATAATTATTAAAAGTGGGATCCTGTAAGCTTGTGCGAATTTTGCGAAAAAATACCAAAAATAATTTTTCACGTACAATGCGGATATCTATTCCATGTATCATTCACACACAGCAAATATATAGAATAACTTTATGTCGAGCTCATCGAAATATGTCTCAAACAAACGTCAACTGGAGCTTGAAGGACTCTCCAAATTACCGGACGGCGATGACTTATGGACCTCAAAGTTTTTTTTTTTGTTGCAGCCTGAAAGTTTTTTGGCCTTCAGAAATAGAGGTTATGAGGCTGCACCGCTTCCGTTACACGGCAGCATAACCAACAAGGTCACACCAGGCATGGAAACTCGGCTGCCTGCGCCGTACGAGTGGCCAGTGCACCTCTCACGTGAACTACAGCTCGCATGCTCGCCTGAGCGACAGCTTCGGCTGCTGTCACTCGCAATTTCAGCCCGATAAAAGGCTGCCTATCTCTGCTAACTTCTACACTTGAAAACTGAATTTATATCCTGCTAAAATGAAATTTTTTCCTAAGTAGTATTCACGTCATATAGCGTAAGCATCGGTCTATTTTCATCTGCAAATAAAACGCAACCTTGCGAATCAAATAATACTCGATTTTTTCTCATATCGCTCATAAGCACCGTTAGATTGCGCAAAGTTCAGCACTGAAACTATGTACGCTACTAAGCCATGTCCGTTACGTTTTCGATCACAGGTGGGCACGGTGAGCTGGAGTGCCTACTTATAGAGGTATCGTTTTTATGGAGCGTCTGTGATGCATTACGCCTACCCAACGCAAACAACAGGTTCCCACTGACCCACTTCTCTGAACCTACGCCCTCAACCTGGCTTGTTCGCTGCATATCTTTTAGCCAGCACGCGCTGCCCTAGAGTCCGCTCTGCTAGATATGCCGTTTTACATCCTCGCTCATATGAGCCCTCGAATGCTATTTGCTCAGCTGTACGCTAGAGCAGTCGCACTTCAACGTTCGAAATCTACCCAACCTGAGGATCTGGTGCCGCTGGGGTGGTATTAAAAGGAGTCGAGATGTTGTCAAGGAATATTTTCATTTGAAAATTTCCACTTTTATGCTCATGTATTTTCGTGGAGTGAATAAAATCAATCCATCCACTAATACCAGATTATTTTTTCGAGACATTGCGATTGAAGTAATTTTTTAAATTTTCTGTAGCTTATTTGAGCACGCGAGAGTGAAGTTCGTGCAATACTTTATTGATGTTTTCTACGATGATTTTAATAATTTTTCTACCAATAAAACATTCGGCGTTTTTATCAAGTATTTAACTTCTATCTTTGTAACGAGTTGGCCTTGGTGTCTACGCATATCGAACTTATAGTCTTTCTTCGTCAAACGTTTTGCGGGGACTTAATGCACCAGGTTCTATGCGAACTGATTATGTATGGAAAATCTTCGAGAGTTTGTGAGAGGATGAGCGGGTTTTGTTGGTATAATTTTCCTTCTTTACGTCCACGAGGATCACGTACGTGTTACTCTAGCACCCCAGGTGCCGCTCTACGCTCTGTTCAGCCAGGGTCTACTCCTGAGCACTGCCTCGTCTGTTCCCAGTTGCTTAAGCTCTGAAACTCGTTTGCTGAAGAGCTTTGTTCGTTGGAAAAGTTTTCATGCCGGCAAAAGATTCATTTTTATTGTTAAAGAATTTGTTGAAAATGTATAACCTTGTCAGTTCCTTGTTTATTTTTCTACATACTCTGATTGGTAGTTAGGAAACCCATATTGAACGAGTAACTTCTTCATAACTTCATAAGCGCCCAACATAACTTCTTCAACATGGGCGCTTTGGAAATTTTTCTTCCAAGGTAACGTACCGTGTTCAAAAAACACCCATCATATACATATTCTCTTTGCTAACGCCTCACTTTATGTGAACTAAGCAAACGTTGTGGTCGTCCTCGGGTTACGGTTTGTGGCTCGATTGCGCTTCTTTTTGCGATTGTTGTTCATTTACAGTTCATGGTACTCGTATATTTTTGCTTGTCGTTTGGTGCTGGGAATTTGTATTGATATTTTATGCGTGTTTATCGACGGGTGTGAGACGATGGTTATCTTCCAGCGTGATATACACCGCCATATTTTGGAGGCGTGTCAATACATTTTTTCGGTATACGTATGAGTTCCGTGTTGGTGTCAGTTTATTCTGTGATGTTAGCCTTCATTTTTTGCATGCAGAGGTGAATTATTGTCCGTTAGGAAAAATATGGATAACCATTTTGGATGGGCTCATCATTTGGCGAGCATGGACTGCTGTCGATGAGTACAGCTACGTGGCTGTGCAGCTCGTGCAGTGACTGGCTGTCACGACCGCGGCGCAGGGTTGCGTGTGTGTCCTTCAGCGTGTGGGCGCTGCGCTCTACACTTGCGGTCAGCCTACAATACGAGCTGTGTGGTGAGGCGTGTACAATACGAGCTGCAGGCCTGGCGGACTGCAGCTACCAGAATACAGTCGCACTTGCGTTTTGGAAACTAGCATAAGCCTGCTGAGCTCCTCGTAAATATCGCGCTGTGGTAATTCCGGAAAGACAGTAGCGTCTTGCCCACACGCCTTTCATAAATCGTGTTCGAATGGCCAATTCGGATGCGTCTTTTGCCTAATTTTTACGATTATTAGCAGTTCTGTTCTGAATTACAAGGCTTAGGTAATATGAATGAATTTTCATAAATTTAAAGAAAAGATCATTGCCGGGATTGAGTTGAGTTAATAAACTGATCATGTTTTCAATGAATACAAATGGATGGAACATTGCTGCGACATTCTTCTAATGGGAGCGATAAAAATAAGTTTCTTCATGCGTTTAGGAGATGAGTTCTCCACTGTGCACATGGCTGAGCTCATGCCAGGAACATAAAAATTTCACTTAGGTTTTTCTGGCTTCTGCATAGAGTAACGTAATTCCTTGTGCATGTTGTGCTTCTCAATGTGTTCATCGGACAGCGATGACTTCTTTCCTATTCCCCTTCTCTTTATTTGTAGGATTCGAAACCGCTAACGGATCTTTGTTTCTATTATTTTTCACTTCATCTTCCTTCTTTGTATCCGAGCGCTCGGAGCAAATTATCATTAGCATTGATTCAATTGGAAAAGGGACACTTCACAAATTCGGCCATGTTTTTTTTCAGTAGCATTGAGAATTGAGAACTTCAAAATTGAGAGCAAAGTTAGCATTCTGTGCCCATATTTGGGTGGCTTCCGACACTGTATTCAGACACTGTCTTCAGACTTTGACCGTGTGCAAAGCCTTGGTTGCGGTTAGCAAGCCCATACGCGGAAACGCCATGGCGATCCAGTTCCCACGTAATGTGCTTCAAATTACTACCGGAGCGGGTCTCATTGTATGTTTATTCAAGGTGACTAATATTCTGCTTCTGGATGATGCACGAAAATGTCATGGTTCCTTGCTGTAGTAAATTTGTTTTATTTTACTTTGATATTTTGTTTATTATTCGCTCTGAACTATTCTGTATCTTTTTTTAATTTCCAAGCTGAAAAGTGCGATCTTCCATGAGAAATTTTTTAATAGTTATTGTTGAAAAATTATGAGGAAAATAAACCGTACGTTTAACACGTGGCAGCGTCTGTAAAGAAATTTGATACGTCGTGTTGCCACCGTGCGTGTGATATAAAGTAGGAGATTATTTTGTTGAGAAGCCTTGATGCCGCTGTGTTTCTTGCGTATGTAAAACTAGTCGTGAGCATTGCAACCTTCACAGATAAAAAATCTATGTAGCTAGGATGTAAGTTTTAAAAACATTCACTCTTTTCATGAGCTTATTGAAAGTATACCGTGATTAATTTCTAACGAATAAATCAAACTAGGATACTTTTTCATTTCGAATCAAAGTTACACTTTTACTGCTGCGGATTTGAGAAGCATAGCTTCAAGTTAAGACGTACTGATGCGTACGTGTGTTCATATGCCTCTCAAATGTGGAAATAAAATTTCGTCGCAATGAAAGTGCATTGGAGGTCAAGGAACGCAAGAGGCTGATGTATAATCGCTGTTGCCCCTGCCAGTTTTGTCTTTTTTACCTGTGTGCGTCTTATAAGAATATTTTTTAATTTCTTGTAAAAATATATCGTGCTCGTTGAGAATATATCGTGCTCGTTAGGAATAGATCGTGCCCATAAAGAATTTTTGTTGGGAATTTCGTCGTGTGTTTGCCTCATGGTATCATTTACCTCAAGTTTTTATTTTCCGAATTTATTTTATTCTATGCTGAACTGTAAATAACCCGAGTTTCCTGCATTCTAATTCTACCTTGTTGTTTCAGATTAAAGATGGACTCTTTACTGACGGAGGTGCGAGTCATCAAGATACCTCGACCGAAGTTTTACTGTTCGAAAGGTCAGCTCAGAAACCCCAGCGAAGCAGCGAACGGTGGTCGCAGTTTGAACGGCAGAGGTCTTCGAGAATCAGGCCAAGGGGACAGATTCCAATCCGGCCTTCGATATTCCCGCAGGAACGGTCACACGCACGCCTATAATGAGAGCGATTATCCTGCTGAACCTCCGAAAGATTATTACGACGATGACTTGGACATCAAGACCTTATCTATCGAGGACAAAACTAAGGAGGTGTCTTCTTCAAAGGCCAGTGCTGAAATGACTAATGCTTCCAATGGGGCAGAAGTTGCCCAGGCCGTTGCTGCTCCTCCTAATCCAAATACCAAAGCTTTAACTCTTGAAAAGGTTGCCGCTTCTGACTCAAACGTCAAAAATTCATAAGATAAAATTCTTTGAAAATTTGCTCATAAATTTCATTTTATCTCAGTATCTCAATGCTGTCGAACTCTACGTAATTCTTGCGAATGTTATTTACAATGTTTATACTGAAAAAGCCTCTACAAAGAGAAGCGCAACATTAAGTTCTAAAGTCATTGCGTTAACTTAAAAGTTCAATTCCAATTATATAAAGACTTATATAATTGCCGTTTCAGTTTGTCTTTTCAGCTATTTTTCAGTTTGTGACGTGAAACGATGTTCATTTTCACGATTTCACAGCGAAAATAAATGTTTGAAATTTATTGGGACTTTCCCTATTTGGAAGGGACAGCGTCAAATCGTTTTTTTTATGTGGATTAGTGCATTTTAACCATTTCGTGTGTGGGTAGAATGTGTGTAGGAATTGCGCAGAGGGATTTTTCTGCTCCTGTTATTTCATTAATTCCAGCTTCTCTCTCCCGCTGTCTATCGGACATGCAAATTCCTTCAGCGAGAAAACTACTGTAGATAAAATGTTAAGCTCCGTCTGGGTCATGTCGAAGAAACTTTGTATTTTAATAGCAGGAATTTTCTCACAGTATGCTTGGAATTGAATCAAGCTGCCTCTCGTTGGCATTCAACATTAAGAAAAAAAAGATTTGTTAGAAGGATGGTATCAACGCTTTTATGTTGAATTTTGTCGTGAATTTGTTCTGTATTGTCATTTTTGCCGGATATTTTGCTTAAACAAGTATTTGTCCAGAGACATAAGTTTGGACATCATGTAGAAATGACATGGCTGGTGGCTTTGAGTTATGTTTAGATTTCAAGTTGGAATCAATCAATTCTCTGTTTTCCAAAATTTCATACGAGCTAATCGTATTAGTGCCAAAATTTTAAAAAAACGTCTGCCGTTCCTTTTTATACATTAATAATAGCAGTAGGGAATATTTTTTCAGGTTAATTTTTCATACATAGATTTCACGTTAGAAAAGTACTCTATTTTTTTGAGAATTTTCTATTCATTTGTGCCTAGGCGAAGACCCTCGTAAATTCCATATAAAGCTCATATGTACTATATATTTTATACATGAAGACTTCGGCGAATGCTTGCAGTCGCATGCAAACTTCATTCGGAATGACCATGCAATTTTTGAGTAGAACTTGAATGTGTATCTGTAGGTATAATGAAGAAATGTGCTTTTGTTAGTTACATTAGTTAAGGTTTTAGAAGTTTGTTCCGATAGCATATGTAATTCCCATAACAAAGATAGGAAATGCGAAATTGTACAAAAGAAGTTTCAGTGCTATTGGGATTCATCTCTCATAAACGAGATGAAGAAAGAACTTTTTGGTACTCGAATATTATTTTACTCCCGGTCGCCCCAACGCGCCTTATAAACCATCTGCACAGGGGTGGCATCGGCAACACCTTATCCAACGTTTATGCAGATGTTACTGTAACTTCCAATGAAACTGAATGTTTACAGTTTCATTTTTAAACTGTAGGCATACAGCTTAGAAATATTTCAAACTGTACTTTTTGAAAGGAATGCAAGTTTGAGCGAGATGATCGACTGTAACATGCGAGTTGGTTTTATCAGCCAATGATTTGCACTGAGTCATTGAATGTGTATCTTGGTGCTGCAGCTGTTGAGAGATAATGACTGTATCGAAGCTGCTGGGAACATACAGATCAGATAAAACGAAGTTATCTTGTGAAAGAATCAAAGTCTCAAGTCTAAATTTTGTTAATCAAAATCCGATGTTTTTGCATTTGTGCCTGGGGGTAATCATGACCATTTTTGAAATTGGGCATGTATTAAAATTCAGAAACGGATCGTTAACCTTTCATAATGTGATACCAATTTTGATGTTTGAGTTACTCACTTTTCAGCGTTGACCTAAGGTTAAAAATGGCAAACGCTTAATGGAACTCAGTGAATTTAAAGTTTTATTTTTTTTTTTTTCCAATTGTAATTACTCTTTCTTTGCCACCTGTTAATGAAGAACCGACCTTTTTGAGGGTTTATCATCGTACTTTCCGTGTGTGTTTTTTGGTGATGTCAGTTGACATTGGCTCAATGCTTCCTAGTGGCTCGATTACGAGTGACTACCACTGCAAAATGCAAGTTCAGTAGGGGGTGACCCTTCCGGAAAATACGAGTTTTCCAGCACTGCGGCGTGGTAGCGCGCCATTGCTGCATTACCATGCTAGGAGGACTAGGAATTGTGAAACGTGTTCTCAGGATTTCTGATATTTTAAAACACGCCTTCTTTCTGTTAGAAAAACCGTGTGAAGCAATATTTTATCGTTTAACGGGTTCATGAATATACGTACTCAAATCTAACACGGAAGTGTCTGGAATTTTATTACTCATTCGTAACAGAAAAAATGTTAGGCAATTGAGAAATTTGTGCGCCCACATTAGGTTATCCTCTTCGACTGTTATAACGCGCATGATGTAAATGATTGAAAGTTCCAGAGAGCATTTTTGCGTGGCGTATTTGCTTAATCTCAATCCACTTATCTTTATTCAACGTTGCAAAAGTGACACAGATTCTTACCTGAATTTCCCCCTTAATAAAAATTAATTGAACGCTGTAAGCACTCTCTCTTTAAAAAATGAATAACTATGTGTTATTTTAACGGATAAATGCTTTGCGCTGCTCCAGAAATTCGAAAAATACGCTTCCAGCGTGCGAGCAAAAATTTTGCATCACTCGCTTTAGCGGCACGTTAATCCACTACGTCAGAATGAGCTGGAAAAAAAGGATAAATAAGTCCACCCCGGACTGCAAGAGCACTAGTTCTGCGTATGAGAAACATGTCGTTTCGTACCCGTAGCTGCGTCTCGGTCTCAACCGTGTTACGATTTTTTGCAATGCGGCTCTATTTAACTCTGTATAAAACTAGCTACAACCTTATAACCTTTATTAATTCCAACACGTTTTACCGTTAGGTTTTCAATGCCTTAGACTACTGGCGTGGTGAGGGATGAGAGGAATGTGTGGTTTAAGCTTCCTTTCCTACGGGAAGTACTCCCTGGTTACGTGAAATGCCTTGCATGAGCCGGGATCGAACTATGGCTGCGAGGCCATCACGCTTACCAGTACGCCATGGAGCCCACCTATACCCGTGTATGCAGTAAGACTGCATTTAGCTTGTTTCGAAAAAGTAGCAGCACCCTTATGAAAAGAGGCCGTTAGGTCCTTTTAGTCGATCAAGGATTATTTGGGAATGACACCCATCATCTGGTCTCTCTCTTAGTCTTGAGTATGAGTATGAGTAGTAGTAGTGAAAGCAGCGCTTCAGCAACTCAAGACTATTTCGCACCGAAAGAGTAGGGACCATTTAGTATGGACTTAGGAGAACGGGGAATCTATGCACAGGGTGTGTTCCCACACAATATCCCCTGCGCATAGAAAGAGCAAGTTAAGAAGGAAGAGGAAGAAAAGACAAATAAGAAATAGCGAAAAAGGAATGAAAACGGAAAGAAGCATAGTGGGCACCAAAGACAGAAGTCCCGAAGGCCTATCTAACGCTGAGGTAGCCTAGCGGTGCTCCCCTGGGGGCGCTAGTCCCCATAGCATAGGATAGACAAACCTAACTAACCTACCTCTATTGCCTATGGCCTATCCTATGCCCCCTGAGGGGTCTTGAAGACGAGGACAGATGAAAACGCTACGTGTGTTCGCTTTAGATCGCTTTCGACATCTTCGCCGAAAATTTTTGAATTTGCCATTAGCTGATTTCTGAACAGACCTGACAAATAATATAGCTCACAGGACGTTTCAAACTTAAGATTGGCAGTCGATCTCTGTGCTGTCGCAAAATTAACTAACCGCAGCCGCGATTGCATTGAAATACGCAAAATAGGCATTTGCTGACGCATGCTAGTCGTTGAAACAAATTTATGAGGCATCTAAATGTGAAAAAGTGCGCTAAAATTCAGTGTTTCTTTTGAATGACTTTAAAAGAAGTATGCTTTAGCCTCTCAATTACCTCGCTAAATGTATTACTGATATAACTAGCATAATTTGTACTTACTTTTTTGCAATGAGACTCTGGCCAACATGCGACAACGAGGTGATTAATCTCTCAAACAAAACATAGAGACATAGGCTTAAAATAATTACATCACAGGTTATATGGGAAGAACTTGAGGAGTACTCACTGCTCTCTGTGCCCTCGTGAGGGAGGCGCAGCGGCAGGGGCTGACGCTGCTCAGTTCCCGACACGAGTAGCTCTGCTTCCTGGTCCTGCACCTGGGCTCGTGTGTGGCGGGAGTCGTCTCTTCGGATAGTCCCTCGATTCGTGCTGGATCTTCGTCGTCGATCATGAGTCGCGGGTCCGAGTAGTCGCTCTTCTCAGTTCTTAGTCTGTGAAGCTCGTCAACCTTTCGGATGTCTTCTTCTAGTCTCCGAATTTCCTGGTCTATCATTCGGTCCTTATCTATTCTTCGTCTGTACTCGTCTTCGTAACTTTTTGTGTGTTTGTCTATGATTCTCCTTATGTCGGTATCGGCGATCGCGTCTCTAATGTCTGCGAGACCGAATTTGTGCCCCAACAGACGCCTGATCATCCGAGGCGCTTCTTGTCTGTAGTAGCCTCGTCTCAAAAGCTCCTCTGTGCTCGAATAATGACAGTCATCTACGCTAAACCATTTTTCGGCAGATTCTTCTAAATCTCCATCAAATTCACCTTCAGATGAAGGATGTTCAGTGTCTTCTTCCTTTGCCAACTTTTCCAGGTTGTATAGAGATATCAGGTCTTCATCCAAATTATCCCTGCTTATGCTGCTCAGGAGCTGGTCACAAGAAAAGTATTCGCCTATTCCTGTCTTCGGAAAAAGCCTGCTGACAGATCGAGACATGGAATTTCTAGGAAGAAATTTACACCCACGGAGGCTGCCTATCATTTTGTTTTCTGGTCTCAGATCTTGAAGGGACTGATTGAGGCTCAAAAGAGAGTACTGAGGATTGATGGGCTGATGGTCTTTCAGAGATGCCGACCCGAGGTCGATTGAAGTGCGCAGGCGATTTAGAGCTGCTTTGAAGTCCTTGTGTTTGTGCTCCAACTCTTCGTGCTTTGTCAGAAAAGTGGTGTCCGTGTAGTTCTCTTCGTACGTCTTGTCGTACAGGGGATTCTGATCGTCTGCTCGAGAGAAACGAGTTAGATTGAGGGGCGTTGACAGAAGGGAGAGATCGCGAAAAGTACTGCGTGGAGTGCCGAATGCTGCGTTCTCCACCAGTAAACGGGCGATTTCTTCTCTGCTCAGGCGGTGATGAGGATATGAAGATTGGTGAAGGTGAAGATGCGGGTCGCTGGGAAATGTCTTGGTCGTAGTTATCAAATCTGCGCTGCTCGTGGCCATGCTGTGGCTTGGGTACCGATCGAGGCTGTGAAGACTTTGATCTCGTGAGCTGCGGGTGTATTGAGGCGTTCGTTCGCGGTCGAGGCTGCGATCTAGATCTTTTCGAGGGATAGATCGGCCACGTTGCATCAAATGTTCGCGTGCTTGACTCTTCGGGACTAAATCCTGTGAGCGGCGATGCCCAAAGTTCTTGAGGTGATGATCTGAATCTTGGTGGAGGTGGAACTGCACCTGTGTATTGAAGAGCGTTGAAGCGGCTGTTGTTTGAGGGAAACTCTTCGTCGGGGACAACATATCTGCCACGTGAGTCATATGAGCCTGGCTTGAATTTGTGAGGAAGTGAGCGGAAGGAGATTTCATCTCTGTCATTTCTATATCTTTGGTTGCCCCATCCGCTCTGTGATCTCGCTTCTCTTTCACTGCTGGAATACGGTAAGCTGTTGAACTGATCGGGATGTTTCCGGTGCTCGTAGCTGCCATGTGTTGACTTGTGATCGTTGATGTTGTGGTTGTTGAACTCAGGCCAGAACTCGCTAGGATGCTGCGTCCTTCTTGGCGATGTGCCGACGACTTGAAATGGCTCTCGTACGTTCCTATTTCTTGGTTGTCTTGCATAGCCGTCCGGTCGTCGTAAGGGTTCTTCCTGAAATGAGTAATGTGTCCGTCGCGTTCGTCGTGGGGGCGAACATTTAACTTCGAATCGCATAGGCGACCAGAGGTCATACGAGAGCTTTGTTGGCGACCCTCCGCTTCCCTCGAGTCGATTTCTTCTCGATCTGGGCACAAGGCCGCAGCCCTCGCTTTCGTACCCTCTCCATCTTTGGTCATCACCTCCCTCTCGATAGTCTCCGACCCATCCATTCTCGGGTCGTCCAGTAAATGGTCCACTCGAGTATCCCCCGCAGCACCAGGAACTTTGCGGCTGTACCTCATAGGACTTCCAGACCGTCCCTCGATCTTCGAGAATGGAATCTCCTTCTCGCGTGTCGTATCCTCCTCGATATCTTCGTCCTCCTCCTCCTCGTCTTTCTTCCGTCTTCGCCGGCGGCCATTGCGTCTCGTTGTACTCGATCGGCGAGGGCACTGCGGGGACAATCATTTCTAGTACAACGATTCTTTGCAATTAAAGTTTAAAAAATTGAACTTGACTTTAACACGTTGCCTGCGATGACACCATTTTTCTACAGATGAATCGACCCACCTTTGGGTCGTCTAGCAGACAAAGTTTTAAAATCATAAAATTTGGGTGACTACGTTATTATTTCAACGTGTTTCATTAGAGAGTGAATTAACTTTCAAGAGAACCATTATTGGCATGAATATTTTTGCGCTCTATCGGCACGTGCGACGTGTAACAGCAAGAACACATTTTTCCATAACATATGAATATTGCATTAGGAATTTCATCATTGAAGAATGTCTCCCACAATCGTCCTAATGTTACTGCAATTCGAGGTTTTAGCATCTTAGTGCATTACTTCAATCTCACAACTTTCAATACTACAGTGATTGAACATTCATCAACGAACCACGACACTTACAATATTTTTAAATTTTATTAAGTTCATTCTGAATACGAGATCAACAATAGTTAACGAAGCATGAAGCATAAACGTAAAGACAAACATTGAGTTTGAACCTGTCAACAATAAATATTGATACCAGTCTAAAAATGAAATTATAAAACAGCCCTTTCCGCTCGTACAGCTCGTTAATTCATGGATTATTAATTTTGCTCAAACACAGCTGTAGTTTGACGCCCAATTCTCAATTTAAAATGTTTTGTATTACTTTAGTAATGTCCTAGAGAATTAATTTACCTTGCAGATCCTAGTTTTTGGATTCCCCAGCGTGGCGAACAACAATACCTCCTCGTGTAAATTGGTTTAATGTGTAAATTAATCTAAAGTCATTGAAATTTTCGGTGGAATTGAATGCAATACATAATTCAATAATTTAGGAAACCAGTGTAGTGACATAATCTATCGATTATGTCACTACACAATATGTTGAGATAGAAAAATATGCCGAGCTGCATTGCTATGCGCGATGAGTTGCACTACGATTAGTAATTATTTGTAGAATTTTTTAGTTGTGTATAATTCTCCTGAAATAATTTTGCGTCACTGTTGATTTTGGGAATTAAATTTGTTTTCGGCGAGGCTTCTCCGTTAGAACACTGAATAACAATCGGTGCTAGATGGGTTAATATGAGGATAGTTCTCAACACATTTCCACTGATCATTTTGGCATTGAGCTCAAGTCTAAAAAAAATCTGAAGTCGTCGCAGAGACGTCAAAGACCTCAAACCGTTCATGTTGAACTTCGAACTTGACCCATGTTATAATCCAATGTGACTCGTTCTTAACCAGCCTAGTTCAATAATATTCCAATTAAAAACCATCTTATTCAATATTTTCACTCGTGCACAGAAGTGGACAAGCCGCATTTACGGACGAAACAAAGCTCGCTCATTGTATTGATGTTTCATCGGTCGTGTGCGACCAACAATACCTCGACAGACTTAGGCCTGGGTTTCGTATCTATTAAAATATTACAATATTCTTTCTGTGAAAAACGTTAAAATAACCTTCACAATTCACCACATCACGTTTTACATAACTATGCACCACAAAAATAACACCCAAGCCTCGCACTTGATGCTTTTCTTTCAAAATTCGTTATCTCGTAAAATTGTTTTCCATCAATAATTTGTCGTCTCTTAGGATTGTTATATTAATTAATTTATCATCAATTCCTCAAACTTTTTGACAACCACTTTGGATTTTTTCCACGCGTAATTTTAAACGCCGATGTGGCTATTGAAAATCTTAATATATACTAGGCAAACCGTGCTTCCATTAGCGGTCACTCTTGCTTATTTTCACATGAAGTGACACCAAGAATTTCTGATTTGAAATATGCTCATCAGATGCTCTTAAATTTATATAGCATTTCAAGCACAAGTTTTATCATACGGAATCGTTCCAAGCAAGCCATGAAATCATACGTTGCAAAACTACCTTTTTAGCTCACAACATTTTACACCAAACCTAAGTACCCATAAGAAGAGTTTCGACCACCCTGCGGCTTATCATGTGATCTTGAGCAGCATTCACTACCGTGATGCTTTTGAAACGCCTGTTCAAGAAGAGTAAAACTGCAGGCAATGTCACAATGCATCCGTGTTGGTGAAATTTCAAAGGCGTGCTCTGACTAATTTAGTCTAGCACACGTAATGATACAGAGTGCCGTTATTTAACTGTGAATGCAAGAACGGTAATCTTTTTCAAGAAGTTAATCATTGTTGAGCGCGATGCAGTGCCGCGTGAGCAGGAAACGAAGGTAATGAAAGTGTGGTGCTCAAAAACGGGTGCGAAAAGTTGAAAGAAAACGTAGAGTGTCGGTTGGGAGATCGGTTTATTGAGATGCTACAAGATCTACTCTACGCAAGTTGGTAGTACAGCGTTACTTCACCTCTAAGCCAACAAAAACATTTTCTAAAGCAGTGAAATACAGCATATATTGAGGAAATAGACTAATATTTCAATAAAGAAGCGACTATTATGCATGAACTAGCTAAGTTTCTATTGGCTTACTCTTAAATGTAAGCATATTTGACAAGTGGCAGTGGCTGGTACTTGACTCTACGTCTTCATGTAAATAATGCATAGCGGAGAGCTACTAACATTCACAATCTATAAGCCCCGAAAAGTGCACACGAGTTATTTCAAGCACCAGAGCAACACTGATTAAACAAGACCATCCTCCTCGAGCAATGCCACGTGCGTCGTGTGTGTTGAGAGAGGTTTTCATTACGGAGACCAACCAGAATCACTTGAAAATAACACTGTTCAACCCTCGAAAGCGACTTGCAAAGCAGTGCTCGCCGACGCTCTAGTTTCACGTCTTCTCAAAACCAGTCCCCGCGAATTGTCTTCGATCAGCGCAACGAGGTAACCTTGAATCAGAAAGCATTCCCGACCCAATTGAAATGAAAATCGAAACCTCACGCAAGTTAAAAAAAATCAGAAGTTCATTGGAAAGTTCAAAAATTGCTTCCATTGGTAAGGTGCTCGAAAAGAAGTTCATGCTACGATGACCATGCTTTCTTTCATCACGAGTCCATAGAACGGCAATGCGTCCTGATGTGCCTACGTACACTCGCCGAGCGCGAGAATGGAAGCTACAATGGTCTTGTTGTGCAGTTATTGCATTAATTCTCCGACCCCTGCTCAATACATTGGAATACTTGCTTGATTTCAGCGCTGAGGCTATTTTATTTGCAGGACTCTTACACAATGGCGATTTTTCAGAAGAAAAAAACATTAAAAAAGTAGCGTGAGTTCTCGAGCCTTTGATTCGGCATGACGTCGCTTTTCGAACGATTTATTGAAAATGGACTAAACTACTGCAGATCTGTGTATATTGCAGAAATCTTCTATTTAAAGTTCTGCATCCATGCCGAAGGCTACATCAAAAACACGTTGAACTTCAGAATGGAAATTTTGAGATTCTTCTTGTCACCGCCACAAGATGCAACGCTTCTCGCAAGAACAAGTGTTGGCAGCTAAATTGCGTGCATGCTAGACCGCTCGACCGAGCTTTCGGTTGAAAACATCAAACTCATCTGCTTCTTAACACTTCGACTGCGATTCTCCATACAGGAAAAATTTCATGTCGAAAAAAACCTCCGTCGTGAATTCAAAAATGAAGCAATTTGTTTTCTCGAATTTGGTTAACCTATTAATTTTTCCTCTAATCTAAACTAGCCTATTCGATTCATTAACAAAAATTTCATGAAAACTTGAAAATTTGTATTCATAAAATGCGAGTGCTGAGGTTACGTCAGATCAGATGAAATGATCGCGCGTACCAAGCATGGCGCACGTCGCATTCGAAGTGGCAAGTACAGAGAGCGCTTGTTTCTCCTCTCACGCGCCAAAAAAATAATATACTGCGCCACTTCTTTCACGAGTTGTTACGTGTTAAAAAAACGATTACTTGATTTAGCACGGAGTAAAATGAACAGCACGGCGCCCTCAGTAAAGCTGTGTAATATTTACGGAAGTTTTTAGAGGTAATTTTCCTGGCGCCACGATCGACTCGGGTGAACTTTACTAACGAAACTCTATACTTGAATATCACGATGACTTATAACACCAATACCGTTTGAATGTGAATTAAATGCATCATGCAAAATGAAAGAAAAATTTTGAAACTCAAAATTTTGTCATAAAACTTTTTACAACAATAGGGATTCTCAAGAGAAAAATGATTCTTGTGAAAAGGCAAGTGCTGCCCAATACGTCCAACCCCCGGTTGCCCAAAAGTAAAACATTTACACATTCTCGTAAAATAAATCAGGCTGCAAAGTTTTTTTGACACAGGCTATATTCAATGTAACGCAACATTCAATTTTTCTGAAAAAATTAAAATCCCCTTATGGATGAATATCGCATACGTATAAAATAGTGGTAGAAATATCTTGCAGAAGAATAAAACAAATTAAATCTGCATCAAGGATTCGAGTGGGGAAGCTTCAAGGCTCATTGCAAGCAAGATTTTGACTATAGCCAATGGAATTTTTATTCCCGACCAAAGGATGAGATGCGCTCAACAATGACTTCCAGTGCACTTTCCAGGCAACAAGAACTCGTTCACCGAGAGAATCGAAAAAGACTCCTAATTTCCTGAGAAGCCACAATATCGGAATGATAGAATCGCCTCCTTCGCACTCGCCGAACATACTCGACTCTAACTTCTTTTTTTCGATTTTTCAAAGAGAACAGGTCATGTCGTTTCTGAACATCGCCCGGAAACTCTAGTGTACGTAATCAATGCCATTTGGCATTATAATACTACGCCTCTTAGAATAACATATTTGAATAATATGGCCACAAGACGATTAAGTTTGTGCGTTGAACGCGACATTCATCCACATACAGAACTTTGTACACAAGCATTTCCAAACATTCCAGAGTCGTTCAAAGGAAGGGAATGGCAACGAATGATTAGTGTTTATGGATTAGAACTTACGTTGTTTTGTAAAGCAAATATTACATGCGAAAACGAGCGAGCTTGCAGAGCATACACATTTAGAAGAGTTTAAACACATTGCACATCAGCTACTAACTAAAACACTGGTGAAAAAATTATCAGAAAAAATTGAATCAGATTGATAATAATGTAAATTAATGTCTTGACGAATAAATTGAAGTTCGCTTCAACGCATGAAAAAAGAAAAATTGTCGTACTGAAATATGGTTATTTTCATTAAACATGAAATGAGCTCTTTAGGGAGCCCATTTCTCGTCAAGAGCCGTCGTGGGATGCGTAAAATCATGGAAAAAAGTTTGCTTCCGTTTCTTTGCACGAACTTGGAAAAACATTCACACAGAATGTGCTTGTGTCTCCACTGCACGGCTGTTCTCTAAAAGAAACGAACAGCTAGTGAATGTAACACGGAAATATATTTTTAGGGCAATAGTCCTCTACTGCCAAGTCTACTGTAGAAAGTCAACTTTAATTCTATATTAATTCGCAAGGAAATGCGTTTAATTTTTCAATGAGTTCAACGTCGAAAGACAACAATTCAGAAAAACACTCGCATTTCTAAGAATTAATTCATTCGTGTTTATACATATTCTCGAACGGAATTCATATATTACGCCTATAGGTTTACAGGAAGATAGCGAAGTACTGCTGAAAGCACCATTCCACAGCAAATAGTATATAGGTAGCGCAGTTACAGCTAATATCGCACATCCGCGACAAATATAATTACTTTACATATCAATTGTCACTATGTGTCGACGCTGTTTACATTTTGCGGAAAAGACATGAAACGGAACAACAACAGTTCAGACGTATGACTAACACAAGTACTAGAAGACATACTCAACGCTGCAATCAACACACGAACGGGCTCCCGAAATGTACACAAACTGCAAACTGTAAAAACGATGCAACCAAAAGTGCAAATTTTAGCTCGATGGGGCAAGTTACACACAGAGAGCAGGGAGGCTAAACAGAGTATCATCTGGCAAAGCTTTTAAATGTAACATGTACTCCAAATGCTGGTGCAGTTGAAAATATGTCCACCATCTGGCCGTCATCGATGGGCCACAGCACGTTGAGAACAAAACGAATGCTTGTAATCGTAACAGTGTCTTTATTACATTCCAGGCTTGATCGACTTCGGAAATTGAGTTTCGATTACAGCAGGTGCTATTGAAAATGACCTGTTGCAGCAGGTACTACACAGAACTACACTGCACTGATGAAACAAGTCAGCCGACTCGTATCAAATTAATACAATAAATTTTCAACTGAACTCCTCGTCCTCAACCCCTGCCAACTTGACGATAATGGAATCTCACCAAGATGCTTGAAAAAGGTAGGGAAATGCAACAACGGCAGTGGCACGGTTAGTACAGCAAAAATTTTAAGCAAAGTGATGTAGCGATATGAACAGCACACAAATAACCACATGACATATTGAAAAACATATGTAGATAACATGCACTTCCACTTTTCCCGTGTACAGGAAGACGGTCGCTATGTGAAAGCAATACGAGTATATTACTTAGAGAAGAAATTCATTTCACGTCCCGATGATGAAGGTGTTAATTATGTATTAACCCTTAACGAACTACCCCGAGATATCTCGTGGCCGTGGCCGTTGCATTCACACGGTCACTGCCGGTTACACAGACCGTGTGAATGCACCGCCGGCCTTCTCGGGGTAATTCGTTAAAGGGTTAACGTCTGGCCACAGCGCATATTACAATTTTCAAGTGTCACTTAGAGACGAAACTTTTGTTCAGCTATGCAGTCCCAAGCCCGGCACGAACCGTGCCTCTGCCAGCAGAAACGGTCGCTCGACCGACAACACTTGAATAAAGTAGGCAAGTGAAGAACTGTAGGCATGGCGTATAGTACTACGATGGGTATAAAATTTAACGCTATGAAAGTTCTGTCAAGAATAATGACTATCTTTGATGGCGAGTTGTAAAAGTTGCACACTTTTGCGTATTAATTTCGTGCGTTAGTCTTAAACGTTGTTCGAATTTATCAAAATATAACAGAAACAATGGCTTGAAACACTTCACTATTCCAACGTCAGCTACATTGCATCATCATTATTGATGCAATCAATATTCACACACCATCGGGTACATAAAAAATATATTCCGCGAATTTAATTGTGGTTATATACAGTACGTTGTCTAATTTCCCTAACTTTCAAAGCAAGATCAGCTCAAAAACGCCATAAGTCCACGGACTTTCATGTGCGCAGTTCGCTTACTGAACATCGAATCATAGCGGCAACTCTTTCGAGTGAGCGAGAAACAAGTCGCAATTAATTTTAGTTGATTATAACCATAAATTTGAACGACACAGGTGATCATGATGGAATGCAATCGTTACGTAGTTATTGCACTAGCCTTCACATTACGCACTGGACAAATTAAGCTCGAAACAAAATTATTTTATAACGAGTTTACAATTGTTGTAAGAAATTCAGTTCTACGATCTCCTTGTAATATTGATTACGCAAAGGAAGATGAATAAATGCATAATTAACTTCATAAATAATACATGAAACCTATTCGTATCAAATATAACTCCTCATGACGTAATAATTCGCTGAACTATTAAAAGTTAAAAAAATTCAATTGCTCTTATTAATTTTCCACGTTTCTCACGAAATAAAACGCTTTCTCCAAACATACTTCAAGATCCGTGCTCAAGAAGTACACCCAAGCACAGTACAGAGGCCAACAACTTTGAATTGCTTCATCATCTTTTCAATAGACGGATGAAGTTCTTTTCTAAACATAAACTGAAAATTTTTTCAATTGCATTTAATGATATAATTTCAAATTATCAAGTTATATTTTCCCCAAAGAAACGCTCGATTCACGATACACACAGACTTTGTGTAACCCGTGGTACAGCCTTGTTTCACGACACATACAAACTTAATTATGACCTACAGTATAGGTTTGCTTCATGATATGCAAAATTACCCCGCGAGAAACAGAAACGGTGAATACGAAAAATGAGACTGAAAAATTCCGAACAGTATACTGATGTTCCACATATGCTTTGTAAAGCCTTACGTTTTTTATGGTTCTTTTGACAACAGTCCCCTCCAGCAGACGTGATAGGAGCGCATGCTCCGCAGTACCCGGTTGTTGCCTGTCTGTACAGGGTGTACCGTAAAGGATTTGAAATTTCGAGTAATGCGCAAATGTATGCAGACCCATTGCAGATTAACATCTGGCCAACGTTATATTCCACATCAAGATGGTGTACATAATTCAACGGGAATGTGTACAATATAACCATGATGTACGAATGTGCTTGTATTATCAAACCTCCAAATTTGGTGTCATCGATACAACGGCCGCATGCGCGTCATTGCTATTATAACAATACTTATAATTCCAGCGACCAGCATCGCGAGAAAAACTTAATCTTAAGTAAACTTGTTCATCAGGATATTACCGAACCTAGGTCATAGTGATAAAAGATATAATTGGATATAATATAGATAACTTCAGTAAATCGCGAATACCCAAATAAAAAAAATGAGAAAATGCTTATTTCCTACGTACACTGGTCCCATGAGTACGGTGGGTAGACAGACTACTGAGCTCTAAACGGCAAACTCTGAACATGTGGTGCGATGTCGCGAGGGAGTTTGCTGCTGATGCCGCTTATCGAGAGGTTCTCCATGGGTCGCGAACGTCTCCAGAAATGATCATTTCAAACGTCTAGAAATTATCATTTTGCAGTCCAGAACGAGTCAAAACCATTGTCACTAAGGAGCCACTTTAATTTACAGTATTTAATATCAATACTAACTATACTCATGTTTTTAAATACTTTACAGATCGCTTTGAAATTTAAGCCCACATGAATATGAAAATATGTATTCATGATATTACGTACAGGAAATTAAAACGGGTTCTTCGTCTTTACTTCCCTCATCCCTATGCCGACCAAGATGCGCACTTTCGATCAATTCATTGGCCAACCCCGCGACATCCAAAGACGAAAAAGGGACAAAGATGTCATTTCTGAATCGTTGAGAGCTTAAGAACCTCCCACAACAAGCCCCATCATTGCGTTACAGGGGTCACTATGATCACATGTACATCATGAGCTGATGTCTCGCGAGTGCGCTAACGAGGGAAAACGCTCCATTGAATTTCCTTCACTAAAAACGTAAATTAAAATCGAGAGTTCCAAGTCCAGAATCTCGAGTAGTTTCATGCTTTGCAAGAAAAATATTATCGCCGGAGGCGCGAGTGCTATTGTCAGACGTGGGCCTCATAACACCTTGAAAAAGCGCCTCTCAGGGCCTTCAGTATTTGTGTGTGCCCTCAAGTTCTGGCGCAATGAGAGCTTCGGCGGATAGGGCTGGATCGCCCTTCTTCAGCTACTCAACGTTAAATAATTCGTAGATGTGGGAACTGTAAAATCTAGAGAAGTACTAGTACGCACTCTCATCGGTAGTAAACGAATAATTTTCCATCGATTAATGCACTGATAACACCGACGAGCACTAAATTGAAGCAGCATGCAAACTTGTTATTCTGGATTTTTGTCGTCTGTATCACAAAGTTTCACTTACAACCACATGGATTCCGTTCAGTTTGCTCGAATGTACTCTTGCAGTATATCAGTGCATTGTACTTCATGCTCTCGTAATAGATCAGTGCATCGTACTTCATACACCCGTAGTACATCCTTGCCATCAGTTGTATTGTTCAGACCAGAGTGGCAAATGTCACACACGAATACGTAGCAAGGAAATGCCGGCGTGGAACTGGATTAAAATGAAGTATTCTCTGCTCCATAAAGTAAATTTCTACACAAATAGAGTTTCAGTCATCCGTGTCAGCAAATAATCAGCTTTGAAGGAAAAGGTGAACAAATAGTCCTGCAGGTTGAGTCATGACTTGCTTGACAAATTTATACCCGAAATCAACTGCACTGATACCTGCGTGCTTGCCTTACCTCAAAGCAGTTGAACTTAACGTTTTGACTCCACTAGAAATCAGCCATGAGTTCGTGTAAGTTTGTAAACATGTACGAAACGAGCACCTCTCCTCATAACGACTGGCTGCGGATTCTCGTAGTGGAGACCAGCTCAAATTAGCCAGATTTGTGGCCAATAAAAACTTGAAATAAATGGATTTGGATACAACGAGCCTTGCATTTTCTGAAACCACATGAAAATCGGAGGGAAAATCCAAGAGCGTTGTGCTTGGATCCTTTCTCATCAAATCAACAGTCGCATCGAATAATAAAACTAAGAGATCCAGAGATTTCAACGTAGCCAGTAGGCCATGGCTTTAACCAAATGCAGCAAATGCTCAACGATCAACACAGTTTCCCTAAATCAATTTCCAAGACAAGTTCTGCACTATAGGACTATAATGCACTATGCACTCTAAACGATGAGATACAGTAAGATTACCACATATTGAAAATGGAAAATTACTACATTCAATCACAACGGTGTTAACTTATGACAGGCAGCAGTTTATGAAACGGGACCATATAATGGCCCTTATGGGGTCAAATTAGAGCTTCTCCATGCTCTAGTGCACCAAATTGCAGCGCTAAAGGTATTCAAAATACCTCAAGAGCACTTAATTATAGCATCTTGGCCGGTATTATACCATCGGTTACCCCTAGTCAAAGTGAAAGAACAAAATTTTAGATGAAACATATACGGTGATACTTGTACAGGGAGTCTCGACTCGGTCTGTCTTACTCAAAACCACGTAAAAGACAAAAGAAGGGATGAAAATTAAAGAATTTTCAGCCTTGAATCTGGGCTCAAGAGAGTTCTACAACAAATATTCTCGATACTGCTTCAAAATTAGACGTCACCTTCAAACCCTCTCATCTATTATAACCTGTTTTTGACCACGTTGGTGAAATGAGATTTCATCCTGTAAGAGGATATAAGAAATACTCAGGATACCACATCTAATAATGTTCGGAATATAAATCATCATGAGTAGAGCAAAAATTGAAGAAACTATTGTTCAAAGAAAAGTACGTAAAATTCCCACAAAAATTCAGCGCCAAATTCATAGAAAAAAAATTCGAAAACCGGATTCATTCTACTCTCTTCAATTTAATTTGAACAACATTTAGTATCGCTAAACAACCCATGTTAGACAAACATCTCACTTGCATGAAAGGAGTTCCAATAGTCTTTGGTTCATGATTCTTCAGAGTCTCACAATTTATTTTATCTCCTTACTCCTCAGCCTCAAGAATCTTATTCTAAAATCGCTGTCAGCTGAACAACGAAATGGCCCCAAGTTTTAGGCCTTGTTTTCGTGGTGGCACAACATCTAATTAGCAAAAAATATCAGTGTCTCGAAGTCTAGTGAGAAGAAAGCAAAAAGCAAGTAGAAACTCGCTTTGAAGTGGATGCCTCCAACCATTCACTTATTTTTGGGCCGGAAAAAAAGGAAATTCTGAAATTAGACCACAATCGACCGCAGCAAGCAGCGTACGCAAGCAGAGGAAGTCTAGGCCACCCTAAGCACGGACCATTCTGAGAGTGCAATGCCTCCAAAAACACACGTCTTACTGAATCAGCTTTAAATAGCAATATTATTTTGTCAATTGAACTTACTTGATCATCTGTGGTTCCAATAGACATGAGATAAACAAGTGTTGACGCTGTCCAAACACGTTAATGAATTGGTTAACGACCAGCTGCACGTAGTTCCATACAAGTTCGTTAATATTTTTACAATTGCTTCCAATCGACATCTAAGAGTTAATCTACAAGAAATTGAGTCTTACTTAGAAAGTTGTTCCATTAGATATGTTCAATAGAGCACTAGCACGTTAAGCATACGATAATAAACTCAGCAGAGAGAGGAACAGACCAAAGCGGCAACAAAATAAATATATTTCAATACATTGTACTTCCTAGCTACAGCTTCGAAGTATTTACCACTACTATATTCCACGAAGAGACCTTATCAGGTCGAGTATGCACACTACGTAATTACACGATGAAAGAAGCTCTGCTTACAACATCCACATACTGCTATGCTATACCATAGCATATATAAGAACAAGTTTTCGGCTTAACTCACTCACTCGAAATGCTTATCATATTCATGCGAACAGCACAAGTTCAAAGCGTAATAACCTACGCATAAATATTACAAGTTCAGAGCACCCAACGTAACACTAAATTCTTACAATTGCATCGCCACGCATAGCCTTATCAAGTATTTCAACAGATAGCTCAAAAAGCCGTACGTCCAAATGGAACTGTATAAAGCGTTGAATCTCACACATGTTGCTGGCAGGCTTGGGCATGGCACAACCGCGTAAAAATCAACGGTCATCCGGGCAACCACAGCAAAACTTCACCATGCGATCATGCAGAACACACCAACAGCGGCGTGTGATGTATATATTTTTTTATCGAGGCCTGTTTTTAGAAAAAATTACAAAATGAAATCGAAAAAGTTGAAATTCTAGTAACGGACGGGGAACCTAGCAGTAAAGTCTTGAAGTTTGAATAGGATATGAATTAATGAATGGAGACGCTAGTAGAGCCATGTCGATATGAGCCAGGCTCAATCGATATGAGCACGACCGATCAGTAGCCTGGCTTATAAATAAAGCCTCATACAGCAGTATACTTGACGAGCATTGACACATACATCAATTCTGAAACATACATTTCAGTAAAATTAACGTAGCCAAGAGAAATATCGCATAGTGTTCATCTTCGGAGAATAGCTGTGGTCTGAAACACCTTCCTGGACCTGTCATGTTAAAAAATTAAGTATAATATAAAAAGAAACATTTTTTCAATGAAGTTCAAGCGTACAAATAGAGTATTTTTCCAGATCCCCTTATTCACCAGATATTATTTTCAAACGATCGTGAAAGAAGAAACAAATTGACAAAATCATGATTCAGGCAAGAAAAACTCGTTTAAGCAGTCGCCAAAATCCAATAAATCTATTACGGGAAATGTGCTCAGCATGTAGCAAGCACAAATAGATGATTAAAGTTTCAATTCTAAAAACTGCTAAACTTGAAAAGTGATACCTATCAACTCGTTCAAACATTCGTTGGAATAGAAACTTTTTTTTCAAGTGTGCTGATTTCCAGCGTAGCAGAAAAACAATAATCAGACTCGTACATCGCGACATCAAATGATGCCTGCAATGAAAACAAGTCAAGAATTTACCCGAAGCTCTTTGATAATATTTCCCTCAAAAACATAGCGAGAATAATTGAGTCAATAAAGGAACCCGAAATAAGCAGGATAGAGGCGAGAGTTTTACAAAGAGGACAAAGTTTTTATGGTCTGCCTAGATATGAAAGCGGCCTAAAATACACGGTTTAGGCGCACATTTGAATGTTACGAACACTGTTCGAGGATGTTTGCTTTCCGCTCCAACGCGTCAACTGTTTCTGGCAATACTAGGAAAAAATAGTTCCTCCAACTTATAAGGAAAGTTGAAAGTAAGTTTAAAAATTGAGAGAAAATGTTAATTAATCTACTCCTAAAGCAATATGGAAAACACCGTGAACTTGTGATGATTTAGGCGTCCAGAAACACCCATAAAAATGTTTAAATCTAAACGAGCATTTTTATGATTTCAAGTCGCAGGCTGTTGGCTAAGCTTTAAAAGATTTCAAGAGCATGGCTTTCATGGTGAACCCTGATGCATTCAAACGTTTCGTTTAGTTTTAACCGTACGAGTCCTGGGCACATGAACAGTTTTCCAAATTTTGGTCCCAATTTAGTAGGTCTAGCGTACCAAATGAAGACTAAGCAGACACTGAGGTGTTCCAGTAGGACTCGATGTGTTCGTCAGCGTCGGTGCAGTTAGAGTAATACAGTACGACGAAATCAAATTCAAATTCAGATTGAAGCACTCAATGTGAACACAAAGTTTTTTTTTCATATAAAATGTGAAAATTTGCATGGAGGTTTGTTTCATTTTTTCAGGCTTTACTCTTCCTTACTATAGGGAGTTTTACGAACGATTCTCATATTATTATGACTAAAAATACACAACGAAAATTTGCGCTAGTTTGTAAAACTTCTCGTACGTTATGAAATACATACATGAAAATGGTTACGCGTAAAATTATGTCAAGTTCGGATAAAATAGTAAGCTATTTAAAGTGGAACTGCTTGCTACTTAAGTAGAATAACACAGCACGCTACGTAGTGGTCAAAATTTGATTACCTATATTGCCTAGGGAATTCAAGGGCAAGTTTTTGATATATTTGCATGCTTTATACCAAGTCACTTTGTAAAAGAGCGGCAATAATAGTTTCAAAAGATCCAAGCATTTGAATGGACATTCAAGCTGGAATAATCTGAGTTACCGAGAGATTAAATTACCATCTATTCCCCTCTAGTTTTGTAGGTGGACCGTAATTACTTTTATTTCAGCATACGATGCAAACCTAGCGTAGAAACAGCGTCTCGCTTTTGACCTACGGCTGACTGAAAAAACTCATCCAGATGAGGTTGGGTATTAGGTACGAATACTACATCCAACACTCGATGGTTCAGTATTACGAGAAGCGCTTTAAAATAAACACCCAAAACATGATCTTCATAGCCAAAAATTAGGCTCACAACAGTCTCCAACTGCCAAGTGTTGCTGATTTTGTGGAGTATAACAAAGAAAAGTAAGGCCACACCCTGACAAAGACAAGTGCTATCGGCGCAATTCACTGTGGAAGAGCCCAGCAATCGCGTCTAACTTCAGGAAGCGGTAACTCCCTGCGGTGTAAGAGGGAAAAGCTTCGGTGTATTCCCTGCAGGCCACGTGTAAATTAACTTTATGCAAAAAATGAACTTGAAATAATTTTTTCCACATTCGAGAAAATGCCGTGCTACTGTTTCATGCTAGTAACTTAGCATAAAAATACACAGTGCTTTGCAACATGTGAACATTGAAATTTTTCTAATTATTGAACAAATCAGCAAAATGAAAAACATGGCTCCGAAAGATTCCCTGATTTACCCTAAGAATTGATGACGCAACACGCAAGGAGTCAGATTGACAAGCGAGAATATAATTCGACAATTACATTTCATTCTAAATGATTTGACAGACATCACGCTTGAAACCACGGTGATGATGAGCGTGCACACAGTGACTGAGACAAATATGCTAAAATAAATAAATGACATTCAATATAAGGTGATTATTGTGCCCCCGCTAGCATATATTCTTGGTCAAGCGGTGGGCAAGACATTCTGTTAACACAATGGCCTTGCTATCAAAGAGCAGTATTTAAGTAGCAACAGCAACATCGGTCATACAAACAGTGCAGAAAGAGCGTCAACAAAATGGCAGAATAGAAGCACGGAAAGCAAGCAACTAAGACAGTAATGAGAGAAGACAGGCAGTACTGCATGTAGATGCGTGTTTGATTTTTGTCAATTACGCAGTAATTTACTCCTCCTTACTTAGCAGAGAATTATCAGGGGCAAAAGCTCTTGATGGAAGACTGACTGCATCCCGATGCGCAGCTAACGATGGTGGTAGTGGAGGAGATGAAGTGCCAAGATGAAGGTGATGAGATTCTTCGAGATGGTGTCTCGAGGTGACGGGGTGTTCATAAGGGTGTCTAGGTAGGTATCTCTCTCGACGTTCTAAGTGCAGATCAGAAAATTCATCTCTCATCAAGGGATGTCTAAGCCTGCTGGCAGCTGTGTGATATCTAGCGTCGTCGTAGCGCTGCGAGGCATCTCCAAGACTGTGCGGAACTGCCAAATCTAAGTCAAAATCTTCTCTCGAGAACGGGTAGTTTTCTAGTAACCGAGCTCGTAAGCGTTTTCTATCATAATACTGCTTGTTGAACTCTCTAGGACCAAACAAACCATAACTACTGCCCAGTTCTACACCGGAATCTTCACTGGGAGTCTTGACTATGTCTCGCAAGCCTCTGGTGATATCTTTCATGAGATTTTCTTCAGTGAAACCGTCACTCATCATGGCGTATCTCGAGGCACTAGGGCCGTAGTAGAGAGAGTGTGGGGTGGGTGGAAGAGGAGACTCGTCATAGCTACGACTCCATGAAGAGGGCTCATAACACCTCGAATAGTACCCCACATCTTCGTGATCCCTGCCACCCTTCTTTCGTTTCTGTGTGAGGACAGAAAAACAAGCAAAATGTCAGTCCAATTGGCTTGGAGAAGAAATTTTTCTCAATTTTACCAGGCATGTTTTACAGCAAGTTTTAGAGAGATATAGGAAAAGGCTGCTAGTGGCGGATCCCGAGTTGGATATTAACTGAATTCAGGGCTGAGCTGTTTTATTTTTCGATGTATGCAATGAATGAGGAAGAAGAAAGACATCCTGCGCTTGAAAAATCAAACATGGAGAAACGCAAATCAATTCATTCAAAAAAGTATCTTCGATTGAAATCGAGCTCAAAATTTGAAGCAAACATGCAACTCAGGCACAAGAACATCAAAAAAGGCTACATGACATGTAACATGGTGTGGGTGTCAAGAAAATGTTGTAAAACTTACAAAAGAATATCGGCAACTGGTCACACAATAGGTCCTAGAAAATACTTAAGAATGAAAGACATCACTCACCAAGTAGCAGGACAAAACTTGTAACACAATCGCCGAAAAAGTCATTAATAAATTACACATTTATGCTCAATCAAGTAAGACTACTTTTAGTTAAAAAATGACGGTTCCATCATTCCTGTAAGGTACACGTGAGCTTAACTCAAATTTATTTTAGCTACAAATTTCTATGATGTGTGTATACAACAGTCACAATCACAAGTTGAAGGATTTAATCTTTCTCCATTTCTTCAGATTTCTAAAATAAAGAGATTCGTTAATGGATCCACTAGAGACGATGGAGATCAATCTTACGTTATGTAATTATTATCTGAGGCGCCCTCCAAGCTGGTTGAAGGCAAGGCAAAACCAGGATATTTTGGAGGTCACGTAGCGCTGCAAACGAGCAACAATTTTGGCACGACATGCAACGATGCCAGGCACAGTTGCCAGGCGCAGTTTCCACCGTCATGACAGGTTTCAGTATTAGTACAAGTAGAAGAACTAAAATACTCTTCTAGCGCTTCAGTGCCTTAGACTATGTTCCACTGACTCCCGCAGCCGTTTGCTATCTCATCTGGTTATCCTCTAAGGGGATAGTTTGTATAAACACCTCGAATGATAAGGTTTCGTTTCGTATTTTAATTTCAATGACAACAATGAGTAAAACATCAAGTTCCTTATTTCTCATCCCTGATATCTCAAAGGATATATTTTTGGAATCAGATTCTATTAGTCACTCAAATTTGCTAAGCTAGCAAATTTTTGCTTGACACGAAGCTTACAAAAAAGAGAGCAAAGTGAAACGTGTAATCGACTTGGTAATCATTTCTAGACTACAGTTCCCGTAACTTGACCCTATGGACGAAGGAAGCGAAGTCTTGTGCCTGAATTCGTTAATAAAGACAACGACCATTGAGAATTTCTACCAAAGACAGAAATTAAGTAACTGGACCTGTATCAATGAAGTATAGATGCTCTTACACACACTGCTGTCAGACGGTACTAAAAATGGAAAATCGATGGAAAACACAGAAACGTAAGAAAAGTGGGTTAGACATGGTCCAGTTATGCAGATGACAAAGTTACAAGAAGATGACATGGAAATTTGTGCCGTAAACAAACAGTGACACGTGAGCATAACATCGTAAGACTCGGTCAAATACTTGAATGAAAAACTTTGGTAGAATACACTAGCAGATTTCGTGCTTTTCGCCCAGAGTGAGCACAGAATTATCGCGACAAAAAAGTTGTCGTTGGAAGCGGGCGCAGAAAGTTGAGAACGAAGAAAGAAGTTCAAACAAAAGTCTTCGTAAATTCATTCATATGCTGAACGTTTGCATATTTTGGGCCTGAGCTCCTAGAATAAGTCACCTCTAACTCTCCCAACACTCATTCTGGCCGCCTTCGAACTCGGTCATGGCGCTGCGGAAATGCTCGTTGCCGTCACGACCTGCAGTACTGACAAATCTTAAAAAAAAATCGTCTCGAAAAGTATCGTCATGAACAACAAAGGTTTTAGGATGGCGTGCCAAATTTGTCATTTCTATCATTGAAGTAGTCTTGTACACCAACGTCTCAAATACTCAAACACAGAGCACTCAGTGGAGTAAAATTAAAGAAGAGACTGCACTCTCAGGGTTGAAAATCAGATTGAAATGAAATGGTACAGTCACGTGATTAATATTCACACTGCACAGACTTCATTTCACAATTTATCTATGATTCCCCTATGGTGAATATAAAAAAATTTACATTTCTATGTGGAATGATACACGTTATTTGACGTCAATACCGCCACAGCTCGCAGCGCAGGATACAGGAGACGTCAGGTGGTCTCGACTCAAGAATACGAGGGCGGTAAACGAGTGGAGTTTGTGTTTAGTATACAGGTAAAGACATCATCCAGACCTGGATACCTCGAAATAATATCGCCGAAACATTGTTCCGGATGGTAAAGTAAACAATCAGCTAATTTTTCGAGCACAAAGATCAATTTAAACAAGACCGAATAACTTATGTTCGACCACTATTGATCTTAGTTGTAAGTAAAAGTGAGCTTCACCGAAATTATTTTTCTTGACTCTCCACATTTGTCATACATTAAACGTGATCATAGATTTTCAGCGTATGAATTCCATGAGAAATTAAAGATTAGAATAAATTACATAACATAATAAAGCACCCCGCAGCCAACCGTATAGCACCTAAAAAACACAAATCGAAAATGAAGTTAAATAAAAACATCAATTTCCCCTGCTTTGTTAGACGGTTCCTCATATATATGGTAATACGGGGAATCTGAAAGTAAAGTAACGAAAGTAAAGGGCTTATTCTTTCTTAACACGTTGGTAATAACTTCGTTGTCACCAGACCTCTATTGAAATATTGCAGAGGGACGAAGAGAAACTCTACACTGCTATGATAAATTCTTTAAATAAGAAATATTACCAATTGAAGTCGGACCGACGGCGGGCACGGTCTTTAATTACTTCAAATGCGACAAATTCGTGTTCAGCAGCTGCCGCGTAGAGTCCGAGTTTGTCAAAACTTGAATGTTCTGTAATTGGAAAGCAAAGTTATTGCTAGAAGATAAATCTAACCGTATTATATTCGAAGGTCCACTTGAACTATTCGTACATGTTGAGATAATCCTTCCTTCAAAACAGGCAGAACTAAGGACTGCTATGTTCGTACGCTCATGACCTAATTATTTGCGTACAAACCTAGGCCTGAAATGAACTTCCAGCACCGGAAGGAATGAGCCGCCTCTCGAAGGCCGGCGCAGGAAAGATGCGCCCCTCCCAACGCCCTGCAGCAGAGCGCACGTTTCGCAAGGCAGTGTGTCCCGAGCGGCGCTCCGGCGTTGATGAAAGAGCTCATTAATCAGCGCTGCGCAGTCGTGGTGCACACTACCTTTAATTTTACGGCACCGAGAGCCTCACAGTTTACCGAACGGCGGAAAAAGACCAGCGTTAGAACTGACACTCGCGTCTTCGTTTTTTGTGAATGTAAAGGAGTGAAATTGATAGACGGGGAGCAGGGGCATGAAAGAGCAAATTTACGAGTTCATTTACAGGTGTGCTTGCAATGGCCGAGAGCAACTTAAAATTCATCTTGATGCAATTGAATTTTTGTATTTTGAACAACTCGACGAATGAAGTTATTTTCGGTACACGTCGCTATTTTTGAAACTCTACTTCGCAGGTTTTCCAAACTGGAAGATTTGGAAGTATGTGTGAATAAATATATGTATATATATTCTCGACTAGTCGATGACATATATAAATATTTATATAGTTTTATAGATTGATGTTCAAAGACTAAAGAAAGATGCTTCCCAACAATTTTTCTATTAGTTTTTCAATTTTTCTATCTACATTTCTTGAATTTGTCTGCAGTCGGTGAAGTATCTGCCCTTGGACTTATATCAATGTATGAAGGAAAATTGGTTTCCTGCTTATGCGAACACATACGGAGGTAACTCCAAACACACGCGGAGTGCTCTCATGGCCCGAGTGCCAACAAGATAAAATATGCTCGAGGGTCGAAAAACTGTCCCAGAAGCCTCTTACATAGAAGTTTCGAGGAAATTGAGAGCAGAATTAGCTAAAAAGCGTCCAGAACAGCTACATCGTGGAATCCTCTTCCAACACGAAAACCCCCTTATCGCATTCTTCACGCGTTACTAAATAAGTTTTGAGAAAATTTCGATAGAAATTGCTGCCACGTCCATTATATAGCCCAGGCCTAGCCCAATCTGACTTTTTTATTCCAAAACTCAAGGAACAGTTGAAAGACGTCCATTTTAATAGCACTGGTCAAGCAAAACACGCAGCAAGTACATGGCTCATAAATGGGTCTGCAGATTACTTCAAAAATTGTCTACAAGGATGGAAGCACCGTTTGGAGGAGTGCATCGACCTTGACGAAGTTTATGTTGAAAATAGATCCATTCTATAGAAAAAATAAAAAATAATTACAAAATTCCGCGTATTTCTTAAATGCCCCGCGTATGTGTGTAGATTAATGGTGAAGCCGCTTTTTTCTTTCTTTCCTCCTGTCTCAAGACCTTGGAAACTTCTTTTGAACCTAGAATAAGATATTCCTTGAAAATAATATTTGCAGGTCGATGACATTAAAAATTATAATGTTATTTTCACACTGCAAGAGATTTAATTTCTGTGGCCAAAATTTCTTTTACCAACCATTTTTACCTCGCGCTAAACTGGCGACCTCATATTTTCGTGCTAGTTCTGGCCTGCTTATGTTTTTTTTCTTTTATTCAGATCATTAACATTATTATAGGAAATGATAAAAAATGCAGAATGATCACTACAATTTTCCGAGAATTACCCCTCTTCTCAAAACTCACATTAAATCATAAAAACAAAGAAGCTTGAAGGTTATCATTGGCGCTATCACCAAACAAATAGGAAAGTTCATTATTGGGGTGAAAGTTCATTATTGAGGGGAAACTTCGCGAGCATTTTCCCTAACAAAATATTATACAGAGGTAATTTTTCCACAAACAAAAACCTCAAAAAAGTTCCAACTGCGTCCAGCAGCCAGCGAGTACAAATATAATTTTGGTTTCGATAGCAATCGACAAAAATTGAAAATGCTATCTTCAACGCAACACTTTTTCTCATTTTCATCAACTGTGCGTCTTGTGTCAACAATCTTAGCAACGTAACTGCAGGAACGCAGGGAAAGAGGAGTACGGCTGAGAAATCAGGTCGCGTTTGGTGGAGTCTGGTGAGGAACATTTTACGCCACTTCCAGATAAATGGCAGAGTTCAAGCAAATGAGCACAACCCGTCAAATAAGTTAAATTCGAATGGCCACCCAAATGCAAGTTTTAGATCATGAGTAGACTTCAGTCCATTCAATGGGGAGAGAACATCATGAAAACACATAGGATATTAGCATTGGAAGCGATTTTGTTCGTACTGGAACAACCACTGGTTTTCTGGACAACGTACTGGCCCAATATTTTGAGAAGTGAAATCCGTTCAAAATGCTATCAAACATTTCAAACTTTTCCCTTCGTCGTCCAGCCCATTTGCGTAGAGACATGCTCGGCTCATGATGGGCTGGATCAAAATAATCGCACCCAATTTTTAGAAACTAGTACGGAACATCGATACCAAAAATCAGGGCAGGTAAAACTTTGTTATGAAGTCAGTGCCAGCTTGAGCGCGCGCTCTCCAAGAGGCGCCTAGGCAAGCCGTTCGGTGTACATTTACGCCGCTCTCCGCTAATGGAGGCGCCATCAAACTTTGCGCCGTGATGCATTTCGGAGTCCGATCATTTAGAAAGGTTATCTACTGCGTAAAACTACGGTCAAATTCACTGCACGATCACGCTTAATGGCACTGAACGTTTGACATGAAATTGATTTCAGCAAGAAAATAATTCAAAGAAGGAAATGGGATTTATCAGACGAATCAGTTTTTGATGAGAAAAGTTTTAGCTGATGGGAGAGTTCGAGGATTAAAACACTTTCGTCAGGAAAAAATTCAGCAAAGGGACAAATTTCGAAATTCAATGTAATTTCATCATAAAAATCATCAGTTTTAGGGTGAGAGCAAGTTTTGGTGCGACAACGACTTATAGAGCGACAACGATTTTCAGTAACAGAAAGATTTGTAGCGCGTAAAACTGAACAACTTCTTCAGCGCGTAAAACTAAACTACTTCTTTAGCGCGTAAAACTGAACAGCTTCTTTAGCGCGTAAAACTGAACAACTTCTTTAGCGCGTAAAACTAAACTTCTTCTTTAGCGCGTAAAACTAAACTACTTCTTTAGCGCGTAAAACTAAACTACTTCTTTAGCGCGTAAAACTAAACTACTTCTTTAGCGCGTAAAACTAAACTACTTCTTTAGCNCGAGTTTTAGCACGTAAGCGAGTTTTAGCACGTAAGTGAGTTTTAACACGTAAGCGAGTTTTAAAACGTAAGCGAGTTTTAACACGTAAGCGAGTTTTAGCATGTAAACGATCGAAGTCGAAAAATAGAAGAGACCGATCAATTATATATCAAACAAGCATCTTCTTGGACATTCTCTAAGCCAAGAGTAAATAAAGTACATGCTTTGCTAATAAAATTTTATCAACTTTGCACAGTTTTTGTTTTGTACATATACTTTGATAACAGCCCCCGCTCAATTAAGTAGCTCATCATAGCGTCAAAGTAAACACATGTCGCTCAAGCGACATCGCGAAAAAGCAAAATCAGTCAGTCTTTGATCTCACAGAGCACACGGGCCTCATAAAGGAACGACGCAAGCATATTGAAGTAGGGAAATGATGAGGGAATGAAAAACTAACGCAAACGATGGTGCAAAGCGTGGGTTATGCGACACGTAAGAAACAGAGAAGAGGGAAAAGCAAAGTGCAAGCTTAACAGTGTAGCACACAGCAGCAACGAGGGTCGCTGGGCGCATTTCAGTGGGGCAGGGCCAGACTGTAGCCCTGGGGAGCAGCGAGCGCGTAAAACTACTTTTCCAAGTAGTTTTAGTAGTTTACCAAGTAGTAGTTTGCCCCCATACGAAGACGATATCAGCATGCGTACAAGACGGAACCTCATACGTCATTTATTTTCTCTTCACTGTTACTTGGTCCCTGAGGGTGGCTGGGCAATAAATGTTTTCGAGTATACCTTCCATGTGTACTATTTTCACTTCTTTTTCTGCTTATTATTTCGGCTTATTTTAATGACGCTTGAACAGTGCAGCGACTTCAAATAGAACAACAACCTTGGTCATTTTGCATCTTAGTCTCTCCGAACTGGCGTAGCCAAGCTATTAATTGAACATCAAACTCAGGGCAGTTACTACAACAACCAAGTTTTCATGAAAACAAGACAGCAAGAAGCTACCCAGTTTCGCAGCAACTCAGCACATTTGAACGACCACTAAGCACCTCAAGTACAATAGTTCTTAAAAAATTTCACACTCAATAACTAGGCTGAAAGGGTTCACGCTTTTCTGCAATTTCCATGACTGAACAAGAGTACGATACACTGTACGTGACTAAGTCGTGAGTTGGATAAGGCAACGATTGAAAATAAATCACAACAACCAGTTAGATTGTGAATTGTTACCAGAGACATTAAGTTGGTTTGAAAGCATCTAAAACCGATCGTGGGCGACGGCTGTGTTGGGCATATGTATATTCATGCGACTGCAATCTATCGTCTTGCTGAACAAAAAAAAATAGAACAAATTTGTTTCCACCTCCCCCACGTACCCCAGACTAAACTCAGCAGCAATAACCGATATCTCGATAGCAGAACAACAGCCAAATTGCCCCGAATGCTCGAAAAATCGATGTAAATTGGCCCGAATTTTCCAGAATGCATCACTGAGACACAAGGAGGCGAGTGGTGAGCGGGATATTCACGAATGTTGGATAAGTCCATGAATTGTTGCTGGTGTCTAGCGCAGAACCCAGAGGCCTCAATCCAATTCGGTATGCCTCCAGCTCGGAACGAATGAGCTTGTTCAAATTTCAATCAAAATCACGAACAATCGAGACTGCGCGGGAGACGTGGAAAACGGTTATGGACTTGAAACCTCAGGCACATCGAAGTGGTGTGCGAGAACAGGCTTCAAGAGACGCATTGCTTTATAAAACTCGACCTCGGTGCATGACGCGCTGCACGTGCACGCATTTGGTGCCAGTTGTGTGGACCAAGTAAATTTTGTGTGACAATACTCCGTATTATCAATGCTTGGAAATAACGTACTGTAAATTTATGCAGAAACGCTGGCACATTGCAAAAGTTCCCTTTTATCTGTGTCCCTCTCTATCTTCCTTCATCAGTAAATGCCCTGACTACGGAAATATTGTCAACGTATCTAACTTCCAGCATAAGAAACGGTTTATTGCACGGCTGCCTCTGAAAGCCAAGTATCGTAACTTCTTAAACGCTAGAAAACATATTTCGAATGCCTAGCATGACATCGATTTTCTTGGACCACAGTTCAAGAGTGAAACTGGAATGCAAACAACGCAGTCTCCCTCAAAATAAAGTTCACTGATCTAGAGGCACTCTCACCCAAAGTTGCTTCAGCAGCACACAAAGGTCATTTTTAATGGAGTCAAATTTATCATAAAGAATTAATTACTGGGTCTTGTTGAGCAGGAGCTCACGGCAGAATGAGAGCGGAGCAACAGTTCAAGATTCTCATGCAGAGCCGTTTTGAAGAGCTAGAAGTCAAACAATACAACTGAAATGCTGCATATTCACAGATATGAACGCAATTTGATGAGGCACTGCTGTATACTACCGAGAAATTCTTTCAATACCAGAACATTGAAATAGTTTTATTCTACGCACTGTCAATTGTGGCGCGTCAAGCAGACACGAGATCATGGTCGCTATTAAGCACAACCTATATCATCTGAAGAACCTACTGTTGTTAATCATTAAGTACTATTACAAAGGTATGAGCCACACCACCCTGTTATTCTTCTATTTTCAGAAGAGGAAGCAAGAAATGTGACCGAACAAAATTTTACATGAAATCAAATAAGAGCATACGAAATAAAAAAGCAATTAGCGATCCTCATTCAGTTCGAACACTGAAGAAATATTCAGGGTACAATACGAGCTCTAGAATGTCACTGAAATTCACCAAAAATCAAAAAGCGAAAGAAAAACCAGTGCTTTGACACATAGAAGCCTTGAATATTGCACGAAATTTTAACAAGCTAACTGTGAGTCAGTTGTATCCATGTAGTGCATCAAGATCCTGCGTCTACACTGACGTCGTTGATGGATTGAATGTAATCGTGGGCATCCGCCCGAATGTAATTAAAAAGGAATAATAATGGCCGGACCATGCGTTCAGAATAAGAGAGAAAGCTGCCTTATAAGCACCAAATCGCATCCAGGATAATAATCTTGATAAAAAAAAACAGGTTATTTTCAACAGTATCGTGGATACGAGATGCTACATAGTGCATTGAGCTTCCGCTGTGTGAGCCTCATATGTTGGCAATTGCTCAAACCAATCTGATCAGGAAAATTTCAAATGCAATTCAATAAAAATTAAAAAGATAAACATGAACCTAAAAATCAATATATTTTCTAATAGAAAAATAAGGTTCACCAGCGGTTTGGTATTGTAGACATATTTTGATAATGAGAAATTACCCGCTGTAAAACTCTACGGTTAGAACACCTAGCATTTAACTATCAGATGTTTGCAAAAAGTAAATTACTTTAAGAAAACACGTGACGTCCAGGGTTCACATTCCACAGGAATTTTATATTTTTTACTGAGATAATAGTTTTATCATCTAAACATTCGCTCATATTTACGAAGAGAGTTTCCAAGGGAAAGAGTCTGCTAAAACTTCTGACGTGTATACAGGATACCAGTTATCCTGTATTATCGTTTATATTCTGAATACTTGTGCATTTACATTAATCAGGAATATACAGGGTGCCTCAAAACAATGTTAACCGAATTTCATACAATTATAACTCAAAAACTATTGAAGTTACAAAAATTTAGAAAGTTGCACATTGTTCATCAATTATTCTACATCTATGCGGGGAAATTTAAGGAAAACGGATTCGAGCGTATTGTTTCAGGATTATTTTTTAGAAACTAACACCGAAAATCTGTATGCGCAAGCTAGTTTGAATACTAAAAAAAATTCACATTTATACGACGATTATTTTTGTTGTATCATAGATACGGTTTCGTATTAAATTACCACGACAGCGTCATGCTGGTATTGTTATTCGATGTAATTGTTTATTCCCCACCAAGAGACATCGACGACCTAATGCAAAGAATTGAACACGAAGTCATTCTGCTTCGAGAAGATAATGCTCTAATCGGAAGAGTGATGACTGGAGTGAGAAAGAGAATACAACTGCGTGTTGGAAGAAACGGAGGCCACACCGCAGGGAACTAAAAATCAAAGTACAATTTACAATGTTGTTTTATCTATGAAAGGTTATACCTAATGAAGAGTTGAAAGTTATTTAACATGTTTTTTAATATTCATGATATTAGTATTTAAACTAACTTGCGCAAACAGACTTTCGGTGTTAGTTTCTCAAAATAATCCTGAAAAATAAGCTCGAATCTATTTTCCTTAAATTTCCCCACATAGCTGTAGAATATCTGATAAACATTGCGTAACTTCCTAAAGTTTTGCAACTTCAATAGCTTTTGAGTTATAGTTATTTGTAATTAGGTCAACTTTTTTTTAGACACCCTGTATATATGTAAATGTAGTTTGCTCAACTAAAGTTGAATAGTATACTAATTGGGTAAAAACGGGTAAATTTCTTTGTTCCGAGCAAAGGCTTGAATGACAAGGAAATGTCAATTTCGTTTATTTACGAAATCGCTTACATTAAAAACATTCACTAAACTATTTCCATGTTAGCTGCATAGAATGAACTTCAATTAAGCAGTTAAAGGCAATTTCACTGCCTTTTATTACCTCAATGTATCTACCGGGTCTGTAAACTGAGTCTTCTATTTTCGAGCAGCGCCTGATTTTGCAGACTTACTGACTTCTGACTCTTCTTTAAGAGAACGGAAAGATGCCTCGTATATCCTCAGGTTGTCTTCATAAAGGAGATCGTAACGTGGTCTTATCATGACGAAACTCGACGGAACTTCTCCGATATCATTTTATTCGCGAGCTCTTTTCGAGTCCGACCTCAGAGACAAATGGCAGATTGACGGTGAGACAAAGCCTTCTTTGAAACATGGACAAACTTCGCCCATTTATACTGGCAACAGAGGAAAATTTGGGACGACTCCCCAAACGAAGCTTTGATCGAGACAATACCTACGTGGGTAAAAGCAGAAACTTATTTCCCTAGTGATTAGAGACCACAAAAAACCTACAATGATTAAGGAGGCGAAGAGAAACATTTGGTTTTTATAAAAGCAAATAAAACTTAAGCACTTTTGAGCGTATACTACACTAATCTTCGGTAAAAGAGTTTTTCACTTATTCACTCATCTTCAGTTGATTCAACAATCTGTCGTTCAATGATCATAGTAATTCTGCCCCACTTCAAATATTTGCTTAGGATCTTAATTCAGCCGGTTGATTTCAGAGTTTATTCTCTTGTCATATTTTAAGAATATTGTATTGAACAGTTGGGCATAACAGTTGTGCTTTTATTTTTTTATTTTCTGCAGAAGATGAGGGAAGTATACGCTCGAAACCTCTGAATTATATTAAACTTATATGGAAACAAGATGTTTATCATAACCTTTACAGTAACTTTCATTGTACGGGTGCGTTTTCCCACACCCAGATCTATTCGTAGAAATATAACTTCGTTTCGGGAGGAATTATTAATTGCTTTTGCTATGGTTTTATCGTCACCAATGTGCAACATCATAGCTTCAATTCAGTCAGAAATGCGGATTCACAGTGGTAGCATATTTCATATGTACTGAAATTCCTCCCTTAATTTCAGGGGGTGTACAATATAAGTGGGGTAATGTCAAATCTTCCCATGGTTTTTAAGCAACAAAAATGAATTGCGCTTGTAGTGTTTTGATCTTACTGTCTCAAACCGCTGTCAGTAATTTTGATATGACTCTATGTTATATCCCTATCATTCTATTCACAACGCTGCCCGTACTTTTGTTGAGGCGTTTCTTGGAAGGAGATTTTCTATACAAAATGAAGTTGATATATGCGTATCGATGTGATTTAGAAAAACTGCTACCACCCGTAGTTATCGACGAATATTATATTTCAAAGTGAGATAGTCGAATAAATTGATCGGCTATATTTATTTCCATTGCAAATGATCTGAAATTAACCGAACAATACGAATTTGTGGGTAAACGTGTCAAGGAGTCGACGTCTACTGGGTTGAGGTTTCTATTCTCATGTTGTTTATAATAATAGACTCGCCTTGAAATTTCGTGAACATATTTTGGAAAAGCTGATTTTGGGAAGTCATCTAGAGCTTTTCAACGCTCACCTATAAATTAACTATTCAAAAACAGTAAATGATGCTCCGGAAAATTTCTTGTTTTAATGAATAAATTCTATTCTGATTAAACACATTGAAAGTGAAATTTTATCTAGTTTTAACGACACTGAAATATTGATATATTGAACCTATCAATGACATTTTAGAGATTGATCTATATTCAGTGAGTACATGAGGGAGACGTTAACGAATCACAGTCAAGCTTTTCGTGAACACATGGAGACACGACTCACACGCCATGAGACGCTCAAAGAGAAATTGACTAACAGAACACGACCAGGGGACAATACGTAACTTTCGTTGATGCGCAGTTAAGAGTAGATGCCACGTCCATGATAGGACTTTGGAACGCTAGGGACTTTTGATATGAACGCGCAACTGCATACTCCGATAAACATCACGCGTGGTATGCGGATGTAGACTCCTCAGAACCTGATTGTGAGGAAGTTTGTGAGGAATCACATCTTGAAGGGCAAACGGCCCTTCGATGATAAGTAAGTGCCCGCAGGCTGAGCACACCACACCAATAACGTTCACACATAGCGTCCTCGACAAGAAAGACCAAACGTCAAGGCGTCTTCTTGAGGCTCTTCCCAAAGCTCTCAGCGGTTGCGGTGCCCGCTGCCGACAGTTAGGATTGACCCTTTTACCGTGTCGATACAGTTACGTCAAGATCTTAACCATTGATAATGATATCCTTATGCTAAAATAGGACGCGTTAGCGTTCAAAATTGAAGGAGACAAACAGAACCTTTATTAATTCCAACACGTTTTACCGTTGGGTTTTCAATGCCTTACAGCTACTGGTGTGGTGAGGGATGTGAGGAATGTGTGGCTTAAACTTGCTTGTCCAAGGGAAGTTCTCCACGGTAACGTGAAAATGTCTTCCTGTGCCGAGATTCGAGCCGGGTTTTTTTCGGGTACACCTAGGCCATCACGCTACCACTACACCATGGAGCACAACATAAAGTTTGTTTGACAAATATTCCTCCTTAATATGTAATAAAATATGTAAACATACACAGAAATAAGACGTTATGAGTCCGGGGCTTAGGGATGGGCGATGGAGAGGGAGTAGCTTCGACTGAACGTAGTTCGTTCGGGTAGATGTTTGATCAGGTAGATACTTGTTCGTGGGAAGATATTTGCCCTTTTGCCGTAACGGTTTTCCCTCGCGAGCTTGGATATTCAGGCCGGCTCGTGCCTGTCTTTGCACTTTAATATTTTGTTTTAATGGTCTCCCAGGGTGGAAATTGATACGAGAATTATTAAAATTTTCTTTTTCTTTTGAACGCCCGCTCCACGTCTATAACAGTTGGTCCTATTGATCGAAGGATTATGTGTACTTTTGATAGTTAAAATCACATGAGAGTCGAGGATGTCTTGCCGTGTAGTAATTTTTTAACTATAGAATCGAATCAAACCCTAATACGTATTTCCAGCTACGCTTTCTAAATGAGAGAACTAAGAAGCCTGTCCGTCATTAGTATATAATACTAGTAGAGTTGCGCTTGTTCATGATTGTTGATATTAGATACATAAATACTACATTATAATGGTTGTTCAAGATGAGTCACAGAGCCTCGTCAATAATAAGCTTACAAGTAATGCAGAGTTCATCTCGTTGCAGAATCAGTGACGGTTGTCGCGAAAGTCGACAGCGTGTGGGCTCAGTGCTTGGTTTCATCATTTAGTTTTCCTTTCTCGGCCTCTGTAGAAAGTGTGACAGACGTAACTAACAGCCGGCCACCGTCCGAGCGAGTGCCTTTATTTCTTCATCACTTTTCTCTCACTTCAATTATCTGCCCACCGAGAGATAGCTCCGCTCTTCTAGTTTCTTTTTTGGTCCTCACTGCTGGCTGAACCAGCAGATTAAGTCTAACATTTTTCGCTAATGTGGTGACACTCAAGTGCATTTTTGTCGAGTTTCTCAAGTGCGCACATTTAATCTTAATGCAAAGTGTAATTAAAGCCTGGGAAATTAGGAGGAAATTTTAATTATACGTAGGATTTACAAAGACAGAGCACCGTATGAATTTCCTCTGAAAACTAACATTTGAATGATCTTGGCACGGTAGAGACAGCCTCAGACAAATAAACCATCTTTTATCATAAAAAATAAAATGCTATACAGAGCTAGAGTATTTATAAGTATCTTCCTGGAACATTCAAGTTACAACACCAGATAGGAGAAAATACGAAAGAAACTACGTATATTATGATAGCAGCATAGGTCGGATAAAAGTTTTTGAGTTTATGTAGCGGCTGCAATTGGGCATTTAATTTTAATGAAGAAGTCAGTGCCTGCGAGTAGCTCATTTATGATGCATATCTGCACCCATGCTGCGATGCTCTGGCCGTAGCATTACACGTTTGATCGTATGGTGAAGAGTATCCAGTAATTTATTTTGTGCCGTAGATATGAGGCCGTGAGTTCAGGTAGTCGTGCTCCGCAGCAAGGCTTAGAGGAACCATTGCAGAGAAGGAAGATGAAAACGAAGTTCTGTACATTGTCTTGCAGAGATGAGTTGCACAGTTGATGATTGTTATCTAATTTCCAGTTCCCGCGACTACGTCTGCACTTCAGCACGATGAATAAGATACTTGTACTTCCTTGGCTAGAAGCAATTTGATATGCCTCGGCTCCATCCATCAACTCGTTAGCCATGAAATCGCACTAGCGATAGTGATAAATCATGAATTTGATCGTCCGCTATTCCAAAGAAGAGCACTGCTCTCCCTCCCAGCTCATGCTTCAAATGTTCTAAGCAGCTTATCAGTTTACCGAGGGACGGCAGTATATGCCTCGAATAAATAATTTGTTTATTTTAATTATCATAGGCAGAAATCCAGAAGCTGAACGGCCAATTAAACAGTAGGGATGAACAGTCAAACCATAGCATTCTCTAATGTTGATAGAAAGTTAAAACACGTGCATGCTAAGAACTATAATGGAAGGGCAGAGTCATTAAGAACTAAACGCTAGGAAAGCAACGCGGAGCTCATTTCAGTCGAACATATAATAAAGCAAATGGGATTCTCCTATCAGTGTGTCCTGGACTCCTATAAATTTGCAAAAAATTATCTCTCGCGAATTTAAAGGTTCACCCATATATTCTCCATTTTGGTATCTTCTACGTTCTGACATTCTTTTTAGGCCCCATATGTTGATCATTAGTATACGATATGAAAAGGAAATAAATGAAAGAAAACGAACACCCTATAGTAATTATATCTTATTATTTTCCCCTACATGACAAACGAATATGTACAACACAGACAGTATTCATTTCGTCAATGGAGGCCTGCGTCACCACGGACTCCTCTGGCAGAATTCGATTTCCGTGCAGGCTGTCTGCAAACGACCTTTGTTGCTTTTCTCGGAAATGTGATAATAATTCCTATCAGGACCTCTATCAAGAGCCAAGAAAGTTAAAAACATTACAGTTTAGTCTTACATTCTTATTGCTTCGTTCTAAGCAAATTGGAATTTACTCAGAGGGGAATAAAATGTACACAACTGCTTCCGTAGCATCTCGCTTATTCAAAAAAAAAAAAATTTAAAAATTACGTTTCGCTTATTCACTCAGGCTTCTTGGAACGAGGCTTAGTTGTGGTCATCATTATTTGTTCAACATTTATGCATGCTCCTAGTTCTCATTATTGTAACATGGATAAAACATCGCAAGTTTCGACATGACTTCAACTGCTGTATAGTTAAACAAAAATTGAAACGTAGATCATGAACAGCGCCTGTCTACTAGGAATTTCTTGTGTCATTCAGAGTGAATTCAAATAGCACTTTACCTCAGAATATCGACGTACGTTCACCTTGATCAATTATTCATAAACGTGTTTGTTTAAAAACGTGCATTTTGATTTTGCTTCGCTAGATGTTTACGAAAAGTGTGTGCATAAAATTTATGTTTGGATGATACCCTGTAATTCTAAAACATTTTATATCTGTTCTGTGCTCTGAAATTGAATTATTTTGTGGTTAGTTGAGATTATGAGTATACGCTATTAACGTTACGTAAAGGCAATGTTCTTATTTTTCGAAAACAAAATATTTATAAATATTTTTGTTTCCTTCAGGCCATGATCACGAAAAGCTGGCTGAAAGTACGGCACACCTCGCGTAATTGTATTACAAAAAAGGAACAAAGACAACTTGAAAATGTAGTTAGTTCATTTCCATTTTGCAACACAGATACCTCTAAATTTTATAATCCTTTGACCAGTTTTTCATGTCATCCTCCATATTTTTTAAAAAATATTTGTAGAATTTCAAATAAAAAACTTTAACTTCTTGTTTAATTTTTACTTTCACAGATTTTCTGTTTTTTTTCTGAGTGGTAGTATTCGTGAAAATAATGGCAAAAGTACATATTGAAATTTTCGACACTAGAAATGAAAATGTGTCAGTTTGAGGTAGGCAAATACATGCGCGTCAGGAAAACCCTCTGAGATATTGATGATAAAATGTGTTGGATTTAGTTCAATCATTTATTGAAATAAATATAGTTTTTAATTCGTGAATTTAAATCACCCAAGAACAAAATACGACCTGAATGGTACTCATGCAATTTCGTCGTGCGGCGTATGTTTTCGAAATTTTACCGGTAGCTCAGAAATGATCTCTTATTTCTATCACAAATAAACCAAAAAATTAGCAGTTTTTTGAGCCCACGCCTGCAGTTAATTGAGCCAGAGCATCATCGCAATAATACTGAAGTTAGTCAACAGCTTCGAGGAGCTATTATTTAATTAAGGAGAACTCTGCACACGAATCTCCTGACTCGGATCGCAGGTTCAAGTGACTCTCGAAATAATTTTGTGTTCTTTCTGAAAGATAAAAAATTGGTAGTGTATGTAAGACTCTGGATGTCAAAATTCAAACTGAAAGCTTCTCCTCACTGTTCAATTTATCCTTTGTAGATGACTGATTAACGTACCGTTTCATGGCAAGCTCTATTCAAGAGGTGAGGGCCTATTTTCTTACCTAAATTCGAATAATTATTTAAATCACCATATTGCACGAATTTCCTTAACAACACAAATTTACGAGATTAAAAACTAAATGTTAAAACGAAAACATTTCTGGAACTCCTCATACCTGGGGACAATTAGCTGTGTCCAACTTAGTTTTAATATGGTCAACCTGAAAATAAGTTGAATTTTTAGTTGGTCGTTCAAATGGATGTTTCATCAACTAGCATTGACTTCCCTGATAACTTGGATACCTTAGAGATGTTATTCACGCACGGACCACACTGGGGTGACGCCGCTTTTTGTGCATGGTGTGCCT
>VOMN01020489.1:0-17685 GCA_014899125.1 Orchestia grillus
CCACCAGCTGCAGGACACAGCTGGCGCAGTCTCCTCTGCAACGGTCCAAGTTCTCAAATTAGGCCTAGAGTGATCCAGTGTACATGCTAGTAGGCCTATGGTGCTGGGGCTATCGTGTTATGAGGACAGTGTTAAACCAGTGATATTAGGCCTTCTGTTTTAGGCCTGTCATGTTAGGCCTTTTGTTTTAGGCCTATGGAGATCTCTTTAGGCCTACGGTATTGGGCCTAAAGTAATTTAAGATGCATTGTTAAACAAATAAGTTCAAGCTTAAAGTGTCAGGTGTGGAATACAAGACCTACTGTGTGCTGACCATGATAATTGGCCTAATGTGTTAGACGTGTGATATGTAGCCTATTTTAAAAAGCCTATGAAATTAGGCCTAGTGCATGACTCGTTCTTTCTCAAGCGAACGAAATTAAACCTACAGTGTGAGGCCCATATGTTTTAGGCCGACACGTTCAAAACACGTGGTATAGGCGTTTGTACACCAAGTGAGCTTGGCGTATATGCACCTCGTGTTCTAATCCTATATACAGGGTGGAATAAAAATGTCGCTCTATCTATCTATCTATCTAGTATAATACTAAAACTCTGGTCGTCTTGCTTGCTTGCTTGAAACCGTGCACACGGTTGTCTGTCGGATCTGAGATATTCGAAATTTATACTCTTCGTTTAATCCTGTATTGTGGATACCGACTTGAGTGTATCGGATATATTTTTGGATACAGTTTGATTTGATAAATATTATTTGACCCAACGAGTCACGAGTAGTCTAGTTTTATCCTAATGATTACTAAGAAAGCATCAACAGTAGGGAGATGGACTTAGAGCGCAACACCCATTCCAAAGGTCTGCTTGGCCAACATACACAAAGTAGAGCAGTTGAAGCAGGAGAGGAGTTTGTGTAGCGTTGTTCGGGCGGGAAACTGCCTAAGAGATTTTTGAGGCGCGTGTCATGGGCGTTGTGCAAGCGGTGAAGGCACCACAAAGGAGCCCTCGACCTTTCTTCTTTTGGGGGCTTCATGGAGGACAGTGTAAGGCGTCTTGAATACACGGTAAGGCGTCTTGAATTCACGGTAAGGCGTCTGGAATTCACGGTAAGGCGTCTTGAATACACGGTAAGGCGTCTTGAATACACGGTAAGGCGTCTGGAATACACGGTAAGGCGTCTTGAATACACGGTAAGGCGTGTGGAATACACGGTAAGGCGTCTTGAATACACGGTAAGGCGTGTGGAATACACGGTAAGGCGTCTGGAATACACGGTAAGGCGTCTTGAATACATGGTAAGGCGTCTTGAATACATTGTAAGGCGTCTGGAATACACTGAAAGGCGTCTTCAAAGCATACTCGCGAGATATCTCTGACCGAATCACAATGAATGTCAAAATTCTTGAAGAGAATCCTGGACTAATTAGAAAAGTAATGAGGAAGGTGAGAGAGAGAGATGCCAAAAAACGTCTCGAGAACAATGCCCCTCACAGCAAGCAGTTTAATTGGAACAAAGGGCTTTCGCGAAAATTTAATTAATAAATCATTTTTATAAAACACTAATATTTAAATAAATTATCTCTGTAAATGCAGGACACCTGCTTGTCTTTTCAAATCCCAAAGTGAAATGCGGGAATGAAATCCGAAAACTTTTATCTTCTGCGAGGGAGTAGAAAATAGTCTTCATTCTGAACACCATCGCTCCTTAATTAAATGGACTATAATGAAAACCTTCCAAGGGGTAAAAAAAGGTAAAATTTCACAATAAGTGAGACTAAACTTGCATATATGAGAACAAGCCTTAGCTCCAGCGATTGTGCGTTTTGTCACCCCTGAAAACATTCTCGTCTTCAGTGTACCCAGTGCAGTCCCGGGTATTCGGTCCCGGCTTCAATTACCCGAAAGCTTGGGAAATAAAATTTACAACACAGAAGAAGTCGACTGAGTTTGCCTTCAACAAGGATAAACCTTGGAGTCAAATCTCCTAATAAATAAGCCTATCAATGTACGATTCATGGTTTTTGAGCAATCAATAAATAAAATTAGGTAAATTTTTTGGAGCTCACCCTGTACATACACGGAGCGTGTCAGGCCTATATGGATGTATGTATAATAAAAAGGTTAGGCCTACAGGGCCATATATATAATACAAAGGCTAGGCCTACAGAGACGTATATATAATACAAAGGTTAGGTCTACAGGGGTGTATGTATGATACAGAGGCTAGGCCTACAGGAACGTAAGTATGATACAGAGGCTAGGCCTCCAGGAACGTAAGTATGATGCAGAGGCTANTAGGCCTACAAGGACGTATGTATGATACAGAGGCTAGGCCTACAAGGACGTAAGTATGTATGATACAGAGCACGGCCAGGCCAAAGTCACCTCTACAAAACTTTGCCTTGATTGCTTCATATCGAGCAAGTTGGCCAGCTCCAGTCGCCGTCCGAGCATGTGGTTTATTGCCCGCCGCTTTATGACTCTCTCATCCCGTGTCCTCTCGACTCCAGCAGGCCTATGGAGGGGTAAATCCCTCCCCTCACCCCCGCAGAGTACAGGGCATGGGCTTAACTTTTGATAGCTGAAGGCAGAAAATACTAACGCTGGCGCATAGTTGTTTACTTGAGCGACTGAAGAAAGGTCGGGGCAAGAAAACTAGGAGGGCCTTTCTTCCACTCAAGTGGCTTTCAAGGAAGTTGTTGTGAACAGACTCCGTTAAAATGTCGAGGATTGCGACACCATGTAGTGCATTAGTGCTGTGTTATGATGCTCTGGAATTATGTATGAATCCGTAATGTATTGGTCGTTGTTGAAGCAATGTTCCGTCGTAGTGTGTTCTGGAGATCCTACTTAAATGTGTGCCCCACCACCTGCTCAAAGCCCCCACCATCAAGACTCCCATCCCTCAAGACCCTCTCTATTTAAAAGCCCTTAAGATCCCCCTCAAGACCTCTTATCCCCCTCAAGGCTATGCTCACATCCTCTCGGAAGATGACTTTCAAAATCCCCCTCGAAGCCCCCTTCAAGACCCAGTCAAATCCCACGTGACCCTTCTCCAAGACCATCTTCAAGACCATACCATTCCCCTCAAGACTCCCCTTCAACACCTTCAAGATCTCCCTACAGTCCATAGGCCTCGTTTTCTATTACCGCCAACAAGCCTCGTTTTCTACTATAACTCACCATCCTCGTTTTCTATTACATCTCACCAGCCTAGTTTTTTACCACAGCCCAGCAGCCTCTTTTTCTACAACAACCCACCAGCCTCGTTTTCTACTGCAGGACACAAACCTCTCTTCTTCTTTCTACTACAGGGCACAAACCTCGTTTTCTACGGAGGCCCGCAAACCTCGTTTTCTACGGAAGCCCGCAAACCTCGTTTTTTATGGAAGCCAGCAAACCTCGTTTTCTACTACATTGGAGCATCAAAAATTCATCAGAGACCCCAGACCCCGGGCAGCCAAGCGGCAGAGGCGGGCGGGGTGCGCAGCTGTCGTTGGTCGATTGGCTAATTAATCTCGTCTTTGGAGGGTTTCATTAAAATTTGCTGTGAGATCGAGCATCAAGTGGAGGGCATCCGCACTGCTGAGTATGGGGCTGTTTGATGGCGCATGGGCCAAATATTGGGCTGTTTGGTAGAGCTGTGCAGAGTATTGGGCTGTTTGATGGCGCATGGGCCAAATATTGGGCTGTTTGGTGGAGCTGTGCAGAGTATTGGGCTGTTTGATGGAGCATGGGTCAGATATTGGGTTATTTGGTGGAGCTGCGCAGAGTATTGGAATGTTTCATAGAAATGTGCAGAGTTTTGTGCTGTGCGATGGGACGCCTGCTGAGTATTGGGCTGTGCGATAGGACACCTGTTGAGTATTGGGCTGTGCGATAGGATACCTGCTGAGTATTGGGCTGTAAGATAGGACACCTGCTGTGCATTGGGCTGTGTGATAGGACACCTGCTGAGTATTGGGCTATGTGGTAGGACACCTGCTAAGTATTGACTTTGTGATGTTGCGCTGCTGGTGGACCTGGTGAGATGCCACAAGTGAATCATCGAGGCTTTGGTAAAACTTTCCAATATGAAAGTTTAGGTAATTTAATTAAATGATTTGTTTGTAAATTTATTTTTCGCTATAGTGTGGAAAAAATTCTCTACGTTGTACTAAATATCGAAATTCCACTTTGCAAAACGAATGCAATGACACTAGGAGAACTTCTTTTGAGAACATGTTAAAGGCAACTCATGAATAGCTGTTCATTACATTATAAGAAGTAGCTCCTAATATACGGTTTGAGAAAATCATCATTTGTAGTTGAATTGAATACAGTTTAATTATCTTTAACTTAACATTCTGTGACTAGAACCAACTCGCCTGAAGCTCTTTTTAGCTTTGGGGTGCAGCAGAATGACTGGCAGAAAAAATACTTCGGAAAGAAGGAAGTTGTGACTCGATAACTCACTGTCAAAACAGGGTACCGGGGATCGAATGAGAGGACGGCCTGTTCACCTATACTTCGCACCTCGTGGCCCCCTCAAAAATATTTTACTCAGCTTGGTGCATGTAAATTCCACCGCTGAGGGACCCATCAGTGGTGAAGAAGTCGACGCTTTCTCAGAGATGAAATGCAGTGCTAGGCGGCCGGCAAGTGTCCTGGGGCTGAAACTCTACGGTTTATGCTCCGAACATTTAAGTATGTCGTTTAAAAAGGTGCAGAGCCAAACACGCCTAATTCCCTTAATGTTTTAATAGACCTAACATTAAGCCAAATAAAATGCAAAAAAAATCATTTGACAACACAGCATGATACCCAAAAGCGTGGATAGGAATTTTACGCAATATTGTAGGTACGTAGGTTTATTGCGAAGAAAATGTTAATACATTATCCAATCACGTTGGTTACTGTTCTCTCTTTTTACATCCGTTGTTTTTTTGTACGTAATAACGTCCTAAATTCGGCTAGCTTTCTGTGTATAACCCTGCAACAGGAGTAATATCAGAACTGTCATTGCGTTCTCCATATGACGCGCAGGGAGTCCACATTAAGCCGCCTTATGGGCTTTGATTCTCTGCCTTATGGAGGAAGTTGATGCGCTTGAGGCACATCAACGTCGGCTTATGCGTCACTTTTCGTTTCTTTCTTTTTGCGTTTCCAGATGTCGGGGGCCCTTCACTACACAGAATGTTTCCCAAAAAGAATGAAGCTTGCATTGCGGAAGATTAATATGAGTAAATTCATTGTTAATCTGCATCAATGACTGAAATACTGATGTTTGTATTGAATGAAAACCTGTTGACCGGAATCATTCGATGTGCTCATCAAAGAGACAAAAAGATATCAAATGGACTTTTAATATCCATTGAAAATCTAACTCACAGCATAAATGACAACTCGCCCATACCGTACAATCTAATCCTCCACTTCATCTGCGTCTGCATTAGAAGAAAAACTTTCTTTCCTTCAAATATAATGGAAATCTTAAGACTGGCCCCACTTACAGAGAGGGATTAGGGGTGGAGAAACAGGGAGCTTTCCTAGATTCAGTCCTCCTTTGTCTCCCGCTGCATAACGAACGTGACTTCCAGGCGGCCATAACACGTGAAGACCTGTCTGGATGTGAGGGGGGGGAGAGAGTGACGCTCAAGACTGGCCGAGCTCTTCGCTCAATGACTGGTTCGGACACACTTGAATGGAATGCTTTACTAATGACACACTAATGACACACTAATGATGCACTAATGATGCACTAATGACACACTAATGATGCACTAATGATGCACTTATGACACACTAATGATGCACTAATGACACACTAATGACACACTAATGACACACTAATGATGCACTAATGACACACTAATGATGCACTAATGACACACTAATGACACAGTTACACACTAATGACACACTAATGGTACACTAATGACACACTAATGGCACACTGACACACTTATGATACACGAATGACACACTGGGACACTAATGACACACTAATGGTACCCTGATGACACACTTTGATGATAAACTTTACTAATGCCACTCTAATAACACGCTAGGGACGTACTAATGACACTCTTGACTACTGACCCACTAATGACACTCTTAACCAATGATACACTTAACTAATGACACACTGAAGACGCAATTTTCTCTGCTATTGAAAAGCTTCTTGAAACTTATGTTTCCAATTGCGATCGAGCAGCTCCGGCCACCTGGAACACGTTCTAACAAAATACGATCTGGATTTACTTAATTACTCCGAGATACTGGAATAATCGGTTCCATCGTCACGATTGGGATCACTTACTCAACTGCTCCAGTTTGTAGAGATTTGTAGTCGCAATCAGGCAACTCGGGTCGATACAGAGTCCTTTTTCTTGAGACAATCTGGATTGCCGGAATTACTCAACGTTAATCGAGCCAACACTGGAGTGTTTTTACAGCAACAATCCAAATTGTTTGAGCTACCAACTCGACTTCTCTAATTAGAGTCTTCAGCTTCAATTGAGTGACTCTGATCACATAGGAAAGTTATCACGGTACCGATCCTGATTGTTGGTTTTTATAGGAACAACTTAAACTTTGCACGTCGCTTCAAGAGTTTTAACTCGCCGCAGCAGACACGGACCGGCTACGCGTGGGCTGATCTTGGAATGGTGGTGATGAAGTGTGTACATGATAATTTTAGGGTCTTATTTTTTATCCGCTGATTTGTTCTTTAGATATTTTTTGTCAAACTGACTGACTGAGCATGGAGCGTGGCCCAGAAACGTTTTTTAGATTGGACACGTTCTTTGAATAGAGTAATCGCATTTGGTTTTTGCCATAAATTTCCGATACACAAAAACACTATCAGCGAGTGCAGCTCCTCCGTCTTTGAGCTTTTAATCAACTGAAGAAATGTGACTTCCCTGACCTTGGGACAAGGTGCACGACCGCAGCACTCGAATATTATCTTGACAAACGGCGTTCGCATAAGAATTACGTACTGATTTGTAATTACCTTCACGCACATGTAATGACTTTAATCACTACGTTTACAGGTCTGATTTTATATTGGATTAAAATATCCTTTCATAAGAGATACCGTTTGCTTTACCAGTACCATTGGTAAATGCTTACGAGTATTGTGTTTTTAGTTACTTTTTTGATTACCTCAAACGTTACTCGAAGTAACGATGAGATCACGACTGCCAAGAAGCCACGACTGCCAAGAAGCCACGACTGCCAAGCAGCCGTTCCCCCTCCCCCTCGAAGGCTGCTCGCTGAGGTTGCTGTGAAGTTGAGGCGGCGCCATGTCAACAGATGCAACAATCTTCTGATTTTCTGAAGAAAGAATGGACGTGCTTTTCCTAGAATAACTTCCGGCGATAGAGTTAGCAAAGATCCATGCAGACCTCCATAGTGTCACAGTGATCTTTGTAGGCCTCCAGAAGGGCAAATTTATTGGCCTCCAGAATAATACAGCGACCGTTTTAAGCCTCTAGAATGCCAATGAATCCTATGTAGTCCTCCAGAATGTCAAAGGGATCTATGTAGTCCTCCAGAATGTCAAAGGGATCTATGTAATACTCCACAATGTCAAAGGGATCCATTCAGCCCTACAGAATCGGATGGTTTCAAATCAGCCAAACGGACTAGAAGTTTTGAGTCGCATTCGAGCCAAAACGCATTTTGATGGCAGGTACATTTGGTTTGCTGGTACCGGATCTGCACGAACACAATTTCATTCCTCGATAAAATCCAGACCAAATCGGGCCCTTCGAGATGATCTCCGCCCGACATCGCCTTTCATTTCGATGAAATCCTGCCTTGGTGTTCGGAGTTCCTTTACTCAGGGTATTGGGAGAAGCTCTGCCCAATTTATCATATCTATTTCTATTTTTGGTCTGCTAAAGTGCATTGAGAATTCAGCGAACCATGTTTTTTACGTCAATTTGTAAATTTAAATAAAAGGACTTCCCGATGCGCACTGCTGTAGTATGTAGATCAATCTACGCACTGCACGGCGAGTAGACGTGGTGCTCTAACTAAGGACTCTACGCGTCTACATACTTTCTACCGACGTATGTTAGAGTCTGCAATTTTGACACTGAAATTCAATTAGTTTTCTACCCCCACGCTGCAGAACTCACCTCTGGTCCTGCAAAAGCGGAGTCAGAAATTGTGACGCTTGTCCAAACTAACGTAAAATATTTTAGCCGTGTTTTAGGAGACGGGAAAGGAATCTTATGCCTGGTAACATTTTTAACGAATTCCTGCAGCCGTGAGATTTTTTACAAAATTTCACTGCACGTCATTGCAACTGACACGGCTTGACAAATATTATCCTCCCAGTTGATCCAATTTTCTAAATGTTGTCAAATTACTGCAATTTTTGAAAGTAAACTGCTACTGAACTTCAAAATTAGCGAGGTTAACTCTCCATTAAGTTTAGTTTCAAATTTTTCATAAGGAAGATATACCCAATGAATGTATGAATGTATAATGCTTCCAAATTAGCCCGGGTATAAGCCCTAAATCTGTCAGGATACCAGCCCCAAATCTGGCCGGCACAAGCCCTAAATTGGCCAAAGTTCAAGCTCTAAACTGACTAAGGCTCAAGCCTCAAATCTCCCCGGACACCACCCATTAATCTACCTAAACCCAAGCCCTAAATTGACCAGTGCACAAGCCCCAAATTGGCCAGGACACAAGCCCTAAATTGGCCAGGGCACAAACCCTAAATTGGCCAAGCCACAAGCCCTAAATTGGCCAGGGCACAAGCCCCAAATTGGCAAATGCACAAGCCACAAATTGGCCAGGGCACAAGCCCTAAATTAGTCAGGGCACAAGCCCCAAATTGGCCAGGGCACAAGCCCACCATTAGTCAGCACGGAGCTGGAGCAAAACAAGGCACAGGGCGCTGGCAATCGTCCGTCAGCCATGGATTGCTGATAACTCAATCAGCGCGGCTAATCAGGCCATCTGCGGTGAAGGATTGGTGCATTAGTCGACCAATCAGCGGCGACGCGGAAAAATTAAAGCTCACAGACTGGCTGATCACTGGAGGGTGGCTGCAGAGGTCAACAGAGTCCGAAAACTTCAGGGACGAAGAAAAGATGTGGCGGTGGAAACGCGATGGGAAAAGCACGATCGAGGAGGCCCATGAAATATTCGAGAAGGAGAAGTCATTATGATGCGGTGGCGGAAATTTAATATTGCGTTGTATCACAACACTTGACTCGAGAGGCTCAAAGGCACGTTTGAATGATCGCTGGTTGTCGCGGTGACGTTGGAAAGCACAAGCCGCAACAGATTCAGGGAATTTCCGGAATTTAGATTGAAGGAGGATGCGACTGCGGTGAGGGGCATGATGGATTCAGGAAGATCACTAAAAGTAGCATCCCTATGACATTATTCCTCTCTTCATCTTTATGGCCATATCCTTCTCTTCGTCCTTATGGTCTTATCCCTCTCATTATCCTTATGGCCATATCCTTCTCATTATTCCTATGGCCTTATCCCTCTCTTCATCCTTATGACATTATGCCTCTCTATATCCTTACGGCTTTATTTCTTTCTTCATCCCTCTCCACTGCAATCTTTTCTATCCTTTCTCTTCCAAAAAGGAGAGCTTGGCAATCGAAAACCTTCACATTCGATAAATACTAAGTAAAATTTTAAACATGCCAAATTTTTACACTGCATCGCCTGTAGCGTTCATGTTCCGCAAGTGTGAATGTAGCTCACACTCTTCTAGTTTACAATGCTCGTACGGCAGGTTATAGCATTATTATAGCAGGTTATAGCGTTTGCAGTGCACGTACTGCAGGGTATAGCGTTATTATAGCAGGTTATAGAGTTACTACACACACAGAGCCCGTGCGCCGCTGCTTTCTACAGCCGAAACATGCAACAATTCCTTTAATTCTGCTCGTGTTCACAGCCAAAACATGAAACAATTCCTTTAATTCTGCTCGTGTTCACAGCCGAAACAAGCAACAATTCCCCTAATTGTGCTCGTGTTCCCAGTTGAAATATGCAAACATGCAACAATTTCCCAAAATTTACTTGAGTCCTTAGGCGAAATATGCCAAAGTTCCCCTAATTTCGCTAGTGTCCCCAGCCGCCCAAAACATGCCAAAATTCGACCAGAAATCAACACGACGGACGACAAAAAAAAGACGACCGATAAAGGCTATTCCTTCGCTACAAAATTTATTCAAAGCTCGCGAGCAACAGAACTTTCAAGCAAATTACAGTTTCATGACCGAGACGTGCCAAAAAATTTGCACCTTTTATATTTACGAATGCAATTTTTTTGTGTTTTTTCTTACTGTATCCGAGCAAAAATTGCGTCGTGAGCGTTACAAAACTGTGGCACGCCGAGTTTTGTGATATGCTAAGCTTTGCGACCTGCTAAGTTCTGTTACGTTTACACCCCGACAAAATTCTGCTCGTAGCTTTTATTTCCAGAGCCTGGAGTGTTAAAAAAGTATTGCTTAATTGAACAGACGTCAAAATTTCGCTAACGATTTTTAAGGCTCTCAAACGATTTCTATACGCAAATTGCTTATTTTTTGCAAGCGTTACGAGTACTGAATAATGCTCCTTACGAACAGTTTTTAACCTTTTAAAACGTGTATGATGGCCTGGCGAACGTAAAAAATTAGGCAACTCTTTTCATTTTTTGTCGAGCAGTATCAACATATGATGAAGCTATTAACATATAATGACGTTATCAACATATAATGAAGCTATCAACATATGATGAAGCTATCAACGTATGATGAAGCTATAAACATTTAATGAAACTATCAACATATGATGAAGCTGATAGCGTTATTTCGCCAAGTGGAACGCGTCAAAAGTGTCACACGGGGCATCGCTCCAACTGTACGCGGTGTTTCCAAAGCAGCGAACCGCGAATTCAGGCGTTACGAAATCGTTACAAAATCGTTACGAAATCGTCACGAAATCGTCATGAAATCGTTACGAAATCGTCACGAAATTGTCACGAAATCGTTTCGAAATCGGCGTCACGGGGCTTAAACTGGGAAGCGATTTTTAAAAACTTATTTCTAACTGTGGGTTTTACGAACGATTTTATAATACTGCCTATCACTCGTGAGCCTCTGAAGCAGTTCACGGTCTCGCCAGCGATTACTGCTCTCAAAAGCGTTTCATAAATTTTATTCCTTGTCGAAAAACACCGTGTGCGAGCAGAAGTATCGATGTTGATGCATGAATTGATTTTAGAAAATATATTCAAAAGCAACTGAGACCATTTCCCTCCAGGTGTGTGCATTTTTTTACTTTGATTTTACTGCAAGAAGCAAACAAGATCGAGTTTTGGAGGCTAGTAGCAGTCATATGTCGCATATTACACTATGGTACCTTTGAAAACACTGACACCGCATTTTACCACATGGAAGAAACGGAAAATTACTCATAATCGAGAGCCATTACTGGATCGTATTCACAGCGTAGAAAGATAATTATATAAAATACTGAGGTGATTGTTTTTTTCGTTTTTTCCGAGTGTCAGATATTGAACAAGCGACCCTTACTGGACATCTTGAATCAGGCTCAGAGCAGAAATATATCAGTCATTCCAAAACGGGTGACGGGGAAACTAAATTCAGTGCATCAAGGAAAAATTTTAGATTCGGAGCAACTAAGAAAAGTTTTAAATTCAAAGCAACAAGGAAAAATTTTAAATTCAGAACAACAAGGAAAGATTTTAAATTCAGAGCAGCGAGGAAAGATTTTAAATTCAGAGCAACAAGGAAAGATTTTAAATTCAGAGCAACAAAGAAAAATTTTAAATTCACATCAATGAGGAAGATTTTAATTAAGCAGAGCCTCTTCCAATTAATGTCGGCAAGTACGACTTGAGTCTCGACGGAAATTTTTATTCGTAGAAGAGTTTGCAGACGCTTCTGTGTCAAGTGCAATCACGCGCAACCGAACCTAAAATTCGCAATCAGATGCAATCAAGCTGCTGTAATGCGATGCAAACTGACATCAAACTTATTGCAATCTGATCCAGTTAAGCTACTAATCTGCGGCAATCAGGTAAATTCAACCTCAAATTTGCAATCAAGTGCAATCTAAAGATAGGACAGACTCTAGTTAGTGCAGGCAATCGTGCAAAGATGGGACAGACCTTAGTCAGTGCAGGCAATCGTGCAAAGATGGGACAGACCCTAGTCAATGCAATCTAGTCTAGCCAGCGCAATCACACCTGCAAAGCTGGGCCGTTCCGATGCTATTAAAACTACCCTAAGTTGAAGACCTCAAACTTATACGTACTTCTGATACTTTAAATCTGACCCTTCAAATCTGACCCTTTACGTCTGATTCTTTACTTCTTACCCTCTAGTTCTCCCCCTCTACTCACCCTCTACTTCTCCCCTCCACTTACCCTCTACTTCTCCCCTCCACTTACCCTCTACTTCTCCCCTCCACTCACCCTCTACTCTCCCCCTGTAGAGGTCTCCCCCCCTCGCAGCTGCAACGCTCGGACCTGCACGAGGGCTCGAGTCAAGATGAAAATAGACGAGTTTTGTCAGACGAGGAGTGGGGCGAGGCAGTGGCTCCACTCGATGCAGTGCTATGGAAGCGCATCGAACATCGGTCATGTTTACGCTCTTCTTTTCACTAATAAAACTATCGTCAAAGTGGTATTCCTCAGATACGCTTATAGAGTGAACGTGGTTTCCTGTATAGAGATATATATTTATAGTATATTCATAGCATAGTATAGTATACATTTTTAACATTTATTGTTTGAGTTGTTCTTGTCCCTGAGCGAGTAACGTCACAAGGTAACGCACTCTTAAAAGTGTCTGAAAAAAGTACCCATAATTAAAGTTTTTAAGAATCGCTTCCTTGTTTCGAATATTAAATGTGTTGAGTGGAAACTCTTCTAAAGTGCTTCTGTGTAGAAGTACTTCCTCTGAACAGCGTTTACGAAGAAGGTAAAATTAAATAGCAACTGAGTTTATAATTGTGGAAGAGATTACGGGGTTTCACGCTCGCGAAGCAGTTTCCCTTCTCGACTGGAGTCGCTAATACTGTACCAGAGCTCCCTCACCCTCCTCCCAGGCGAATGATGTCCCATATTTCCGTCTGAAAACATACCTTCAATTTTGCTTACTATTTTGCTTACTTGCAAAAATTTCCTGCATTTCCCACACAAAAAAAATAATGTCCTGCAAACCCAACCCCCAACACGCAACATCCTGTGGCGAGCTGCAGCACTGGGTAGCAAAATTTATATTTTTCCTTGTTTAAAACCACATGTGGAATCTTCCATTTCTTTGTAACTAAACAATAGAAATAATTGAAACAATTTTATTTCAAAAACTTTGCTTCTCTAGTCAAACGAATTTACTTTCAAATTTGTATCTTTTTGAAAATAATTCCAGAAATATATATACATATAAAACTTTCATCAATATATATATTTACTTATACATTGCAAGTATAATCAAAATCAGAGTTTCAAGCAAATTATGGGCGTTTTTCCTTGTTTGCAATGAGAAGAGTTAAGAAATTGAACTTCATTGCCACGAACAAAAAATAAATTTTACAGTGCAATAGGAGTCTTGGTCCTGGAGTGTTGTCATTGCTATGTCCTTGAGCTGGATTCCATTGAAGCAGAGGCGACAAATACACTTTGATTGAGTGCATTACTTCTCAACTTAATGCTATACATAGAAACAATGAACGTAGATGGTACTGAAACTTATGTAGACTTATGTACCCGATGTTGGATTAGATTCTTTTTGCTCAAGTAAACGAATACAGCTTCCGGAAACCCGTTGTTGGATTAGATTCTTTTTGCTCAAGTAAACGAATCCTTCCAAGGCGTCTTATTCTTCTGGTCGCTGAGTCCCGTCGCGTGGGGCTAGCCACCAATTTCAACACGCACTAAAGCACAGCAAATGAGGAGGACAGATTAGCAGTGATTTATCAGCGGTTCGAGCGTCCAAAGGACAATGGAATGATCTCTTCTCTTTCGCTCGTTTCCCAAAACAGGATCATTTCGCTACGGTCTGCCGGATTTTATGATACGAATCCGTGGTGTGTTGGAAGAGCCTCTGGCTTGACTGAGTTTGAGAAGGTTGTGTGATATAGACTTTTCTCTTTTTCCTTTCGCTAAACGAATATTCGTACTCATTGAGGCACAACGAAGATTTTCCTCTTGATTTAGGTACTTTTGACACCAGTCGACAAAATAAAATCTTTTTGTTACACATGTATGTTGAGGAACAAATTCAGTGAGTTATCACAACCATAATGAAACATGAATCAAAGGTAAGCCGAATAACAATAGGTTATTTTGTAGGATGTTATGGAAGTACGTTACTAATTTAGTATACAAGATGTATACAAAACTAGTACATAAGAACTTGAAAATTTCTTACCACAGACGAGGCCGTACATCGACACGAACGAGACGTATACGAGGACGACATTTTATTGCGTTAAAACTTTTTCTTTAAAGCAAATGCTCAGAATGCAAATGTGTGCAGAAATAATTTCAAACATCACTAAAATGACCACTTACGAACTACGTGTTCAAATAAAGACCTAACTTTTGACACACAACTCCAGAATTGTTGCCAGAATTGCAGCACAGTCCAGAATTGCAACACGTGCAGGTGGCCAGAATTGCAGCACAATCCAGAGTTGCAGCACGTGCAGGTGGCCTGAATTGCACCCCGATACGGAGAGCAGATGAACTCCCTAACAGTTTCTTCCGTTGTTGAAATGACTGCGAGAAATTCATTGATATGTTATTACTGATGTAGATAAAGTTATTCATTCAATGAATAGACAGCACTTTGGTTTTAATTCATACTTCGATCTCCTTCTGGAATTCAAAGAATAGATTGCATTTCAATGTAAATATTCATATGGAGATACTGATTTTGCTTAATGATTGAACTACAACCAATGTTAAAACATCGAGAGCCCGCTAGGAATAACATTCTCAAGCCAAAATTATTTGCTAGCATATTTTTTTAAACTTTTTTCACGCTCTCGATGCCGTTTGCAATTTGAATATGAATAGCGACTGAGTGGTTCTGCGGTTGCCACCTCTGCACTCTGGCGAAATTTATTCTTTTCGCGCTTGCTACCTGCGGAAGCACTGGCACACAGTTCGCAGGCACGCGAAATCTCGAGCGACTTCGTCCCCAAAAAGCTTCCTCTCTTCCCCCCCCCCCAAAAAAAGCCCGTTTCCGTTAAGCCGCAATTACGCCTAAATTTCGCACTTTCGCTCTGAAATCCGCCCTTTCCCTCTGAGTTTAGAGCTCAATAAAAAATATCTTTTGGGGTAATTTTTTACAGCGGCGTAAAAAAAAGGAAAAACTCCCCGAAATCGTGCACTGGCGCTCGAAATATTATTGCACCAGAATATTCGCTCGATATTTAGAAAGTTCGCGTCTTGAATGCGAAAGCTTCTGAAGAAGGAAACGTTAAAGAAGAAAGTTCTTTAATGACGAGTACTCCACTTTCCTTTCACCTTTATGCTTATGCAGTACGTTACGCTGTGTTGTAGTATGTGTGTATCTGTGTAGCTGTGTTGTAGCATGTGTGTATATGTGTAGCTGTGTTGTAGCATGTGTGTTTATGTGTAACTGTGTTGTAGCATGTGTGTATATGTGTAGCTGTGTTGTAGCATGGCGCCTGATTCCGTCAATTTGCGGTACTCTACACTATCTTATGACACTAACTTCCAACTCACTAGCTTCTACCTAACTTATAACTTATAACTAAGTTCTATCAAACTAACTTCTAGCTCACTAGTTCCTTACTTTTAACTAACTTCCAACTTTTAATTATCTTCTAAAAAACTAACTAACTTCTAGCCAACTAACTAACTTCTAACAAACTAAATACATGTAATTTCAAACTCGAAAATTTCTTACAAACTTCTAACAAACAAACTTCTAACTTGCTAATTTTTAAATAACTTCTAACTAACTTCTAAGTAATTAACTGACCAACTAACCTCTTGTTAACTAACTAACGTTCAACAAATTAATTTCTAGCTAACTAAGTAAGTTCTAACAAACTAACTAACTAGCTTCTAACTAACTGAATAACTTCTAACTCACAATTTTTTTAGAAAGCTCTAACTAACTAACGAACCAAACCCTAACACTAGGAAATAGCCAGCAACAGGGACCACGCCACATGTCGTTACTTATCGCACACTATCGACCGCGATAATTTAACACTAGGAAACAGCCAGGAACACCTTACTTTTATAGCATAAAAATATTACAACTATTATATTTTCCTCCGAAACTATAATGGGGGAAGGCAGAGTTGGAAATTCATCAACTCGACGGGCAAAAGTAAAGTTTTCGTGCACTTGTCGTTCGTTTGGCTTGGCTTCAACGTAATGGGAGCCATGGTCTCCAGCCAGGGGCAGGACAGAAGGGTAACTGCTGTACACAATGGTCCCAACAGACGCGTATGCTAACGCGTGAGTGCGCCGCGGTTGTCACCTGCAGAGCGCCTGGGGGCGGCCGCCCAACGTGCCAGCCAATTTCGGCATCAAGCCCGACTCCCTAAGCCAATTAACCAGCGAAGTGTTCCAGCTCAATCCGGTTCCGCAATCCAAAAATATATAATTTCCAGATATTGATGACTGCGATTGTGTTTCTATGTTTTTTTTGCTTTGCGTTGATTTATCGATAATTTTTTTACGTTGACGATTCTTTCAACTTTTAAATCAATTTGAGATTAATCGAGGTTTATTGCAAGATCGACAAAAATACCCGTGAATCTGTACTATCACAATTGTACGTCTTATCCTTTAACGTTCAGAGGCCCAAGAAAGAAAACCCCCCTGGAGACGGGCGAATTGCCTCCTGATCAGGCCGCTTTAAAGGCACCAAGTTGCAGTGTAAATAGTGTTCGTAACGTGAAGTGTTCGTGCGTGCAGTGTTCGTAACGTGTAGTGTTCGTAACGTGCAGTGTTCGTAACGTGCAGAGTTCGTAACGTGCAGTGTTCGTAACGTGCAGTGTTCGTTTCGTGCAGTGTTCGTGACGTGCAGTATTCGTAACGTGCAGTGTTCGTTACGTGCAGTGTTCGTAACTTGCAGTGTTCGTAACGTGCAGTGTTCGTTACAGGTAGTGTCAACTACTTTTATTGTACAGCACGTAGTGTTTATTACAAATAGTTTACATAGCCCAGGTGTAAAACGAGAATTGTACGTAGGTACACCATGAACAGTGTAGGTACACCATGAACAGTGTAGGTACACCATGTACAGTGTAGGTACACCAACACATATCCTACTCATATCACAATGCACTTTCTTTAGCGCCCTATTTTTCAAGCTCAAATTGAGAGGCTGACTCGAAGCCCTCGTCCTTTTCTAGCGAATGAACAAGCCTTCGGTTTCCCTCGTTGCGCAGAGAAGAAGGAACGAATATAGCCACGAACTTTTACTGTAAGATTTTATCGAAGAGCTTCATGAGCTTCCTTAAGAAGGCGCCTCAAAAGCGCGTAACTAGCTGGTGGAAAACTCTATTACTGCAACAAAAGGCCTCAAGGAGTTCTCCTAATTAAAGCATTCAGTGAAGCAATGCAGCTGCAGCGTGCGATGAAGGATTTTTTCAAAGCCTCAACAAGGAACCGCTTCCGCCAAGCCGCCTCCGCCAAGCCGCCTCCGCCAGGCCGCCTCT
>VOMN01020492.1:0-10475 GCA_014899125.1 Orchestia grillus
CCCCTCGCAAGCCATCGTAACAACGAGACAAATGAAATTATACGGAAAAATTCGCACACGGTACTTTGACCAAGAAAATGGGCCAGAAAATACGAATTATGGATACTAAAGCAGTATGGTATCAAAAGACCTGTTGAAACTGCTATGAAAAACTGTTTTGAAAAATGCTTAGAATTTCGATGCAAGGAAAGCAGCGCTCGGATTGTAGTAAAACGCAAGCAACAGATCATGTCTGATATTTGATCGTGATTTAATTCATTTGTGTTTTAGTATATTCGTCAAACAGGACGTTCAGCAGTTCCTACTGCTTCATCTTAAACAGATACCTTTCTCTACGTGTTATTGGTGTGCGTGTGCATCATGGGTTAGATGCAATTTTGTAGAAAATTGATTCGATTAGAATATTTGTTAGCTTACAACTCCCTATTCACATGAAATGTGATACAAAGAGAGCAAAAGAAGAAGGGACTAGCCGGTATGGACTGTAGATAAAAAATGTGAAATCTTTGCACGAACGTGTTGCCACACCGGATTTCCTGTTCATAGAAACAGCAACTGAAGAAGGAAGAGGAAGAAAAGACAAAGAAGAGACAATAACGAAGGTGTGAAAATGGAAAGAAGCAAAGCAGGCACGAAAAATAAGAGGTAAGAAAGATAAGAAGCAGGATATGGTAAATCAATCGGCAATAACTAAACAAGAATTCAGTGGCGCAATAATTCTTATGTCATCTTCAGGCTGGGAAACTTCGGGGGGTAAAGTCAAGGAACATTTTGAGCAAAGCTTAAATAATTTAAATGAAAGAGGTGTGCATTAGTTACCGAAACATCTCGAAACAATAACGAGAAACACGCATTTGATTTTTTCTGAAACATACATTTCGTAAAAATCTATTATTACTCTCGCCCCAATCTGACAGAGTAAAGGTCCATTTTTATCAATACAGGTAGCGTATTTTTACACAGAAGGTGAAGTAACAGATGCCTTACCAACAATTAGCTGTGATGGTAACGAATCATCTTCAAGTTCAGAGTCACTGTTCCAGGTGGGCTGGTCCAAGCCCATTAGCAGTGGGTCGTCTGCCACCACTGGGTTCATGAACCTGCAATGCCAATACTGGTAAGTCAACGTCTTTGGGCACATATTAATTAGAACTCTTGTATATTCTAGGTATTGACTTTTAATCCGAACGTTCACATAGTTCTCACATACATCAGATCTATATCTACAACAATAGCGCAGGTTTAGAACAGCATTTGACTGAGTTGTACAACATCAGCTATGAATGACTAAGTTAGCTATTAAGCACTGTTACCTACACATTTCCTTGTTTATGCGGTATAGCATTGTACGCGAAAAATTGGTCTAATTTAGAAATTAAAAATCAGTTTAATTGTGAAAAGATTAAGCTAAAATCTAGCGTAATAACCGCGAGAAAACAGTTCGCAAATTGTTATAGTATTTTACCGGCCATGAAATTTGTGTACTCGTGCAGTTAAAATTGTCATCGTCTCGTTCAACTAATGCCCTCCATCAGTTGAAATCGCTGTTCAATAAATCATAAGACAGGTCAAATCACATACTAATACTTTTCCTAATTATACTTTTTATAACGAATATTTATCATGCATTAACGTTTGTCATTGCACTTCAGCAGTAACTTCTACACTATTTCCAAGCATCAGTATTAATGTCACCGACATAGTCTGATAAAATGAAAATCACCAATGTTTACAGAGAGTATCAAAGTATATTCAGTTCTCACTACACCAATGATTAGAGTGCACTGAAGTTAAAGAAACTAAGCAAAGCCTAACTAACTGCAAAACAAAACCGAAGATACGAGAGATACTTTCAAGTACCCCTTCTCCCTCGAGGCATTGCGAGCCCTACGAAGTATTGAAGACCCTTGGCAGGCTCATGAATCCTTGACCTGAAAATTACAGATTTCACTAGCAAAGCAATGAATAACCGGTGCGCCTAACACAACTCCGTGAAGTGAAATTGACGGCAGTGCGCATATGCTACGCCACTTGGCACTGACTCGTGCTGCCTGTACAGGGCAGGGTCGGGTGGGCCGGTGTGTCCCTCTACGGTCCTGTGCTCCTCAAGCAGCCGAGGGTCCGCGAAGTGCTCTCCGCAGTAGTAGCAGCGACTCTCCATGCTGCGCCGCCTGATGAAGTTGATGAGACACAGTTGCTCGTAGAAATCCTTCCCCAAAGTCATCTGAAGTGAACGTGATGTGAGAAAGTAGAAAATTAGATGTATTTTTTTGAATTAAGCTAAAAGCATTCAGTACTTGATACAGGAGTTCGTAGATGAAGAAAATATTTCTACCTTTAACAATTTTTTTGATGTAGCTGCAACAAAGAAAGAAACCATCTTCAAAGAACATTTAGCTTCCAACGGTTTCCATTCGAAATTATCATTAAAATCCCCACTCGGGCCTAATGCCTCAGCCCTCTCAAAATACAGGTTTAACAATCCACCACAAACAAAAGCTGTCAGTACTTGAAAAGTTAAAATAACTTAAAAGCAGAGATCCCTTTTGTACTTCTCACACGATATGTTACGCACTATCATTGGGCTCCATTATCGAGAGAAGAAGAAGTGGACCCTTTCACATGAAAATTAAACGACTTAGGAAAGCACACGAGAAAAGTTCAAAGATAAATCGCAGTGTTTACCACACCTGGTAGAGGTCGAAGCCATGCATGTTATGCATGTGGTCCACCAGCTCTCGCACGCCATTACAACCTGCCAACAAATACACTAGAATTAGCCTCTTCAGTTCAGCATTGACGAAATAATTAACACGTCAAGTAGCAGTCGTAACATCAAGCAACACATAATTTTCCACCACGATAATTTGGAGTTACGCAGGCTAGCCAGAAACTATCAACTTCACTGTAAGAACTTAGCTGGTGAATAAAACTGAAAATTTTAAAAAATCTATTCATGCTATTCCACACAGAAACCAAACGTATTGATGGAATACTTCGAAGTAAATTTATCATGGATAAGGATGTTTGAAGGTAAATTATGCTCTAGCAATTCACTCCAGAACTTTCTAATCTTCAGTATAAAAGATATAACCAGGAAAACTGTATAAAATAGTTTTGATCGTAAAATGTACTTGCGGGAAAAAATCCCTAGTGAAAAAACCCAGACGTTTCGAGCACTCGCTTATTATAAGATAATAAAGTACCAAGAGTCACCTGAAAAACAAAGAAGTATAAGACAAACAACTTTTTACAGTGAAACAAACCATGATAACCTACTTATTGATTAGCGACAATTAAAATGAACTGACATTGTTATTTAAAACAGATTTAATTTGAAAAATAAACAGATTCTCGAATTTGAAATTCTGAAAATAATTTCGCTCTCGCCAAAATTGCAGAACTATTTACGTTTACTGTCGTGTCACACTGAAAGGCATGATTTCGAATGACTGAATGAGACAAGAAAGGCTTGTTAAAATGCTTCCAGTAGGATAACTTCTACCTCGATGCGAGGCTACCTAACAACCTCGAGTTCCACATACACACACATAAAGTGTACAACGAGGATTTGTAAATTGGAGAAGCCTGCATCTCCGTAGGAAGTCTATCTTCAAACTTAAAATACGACCCAACTTAATGACTATTGAATAATATAATTCTAAATTTCACACCACTGAAAAAATTTCCCAATAATTACAAAATTGTTTTTTCACTTCTTCTGAGTGAAGACCAAAATAAGGGAAGCACAGAGAGTGACCTTGCTCACTGTCATCGGTTGAATGCTGGGATTGTTTATTTCTTATCTAAAATTTTCTTCATTTGAAAAGCCATAAAACAGGTGAAGTCATTTTCACAAAAAAACGATTTCAAAAAGAAACTCTTCGTAGAGGAGTTAATACGAGCTGCATGCATTAAAAGCACGGTACAATAAAATTTTGACATAACAGAGCTTAAAAATAAATGATAAACTATAAAAACTGGTTCCTACATTTTCAAAACATTCTTTCCGAAACACGGAACACTAAAATTTGTTCCTCTCTTTGTGTGCCAGACAATCTAAAAATGAAAGCTTGCTGTCCACTTCACTATCGATTATATACCTAATGTTACTGTATCTGGTATTCAGGTAATTTCAGCAAGCTCCTGTGTATTTTGAACTTTAATAACGCTCATGATTTATTCCCTAGCCCAATACATTATTGGGTACACTTGCAAAAAAGATTACCTCCCAAAAAAAATTTGAATTAAAACAAAATCAAAATAACTCTAGTCACCACTAGTAACCGATAGCTATATAGTCTTTGTCGAGTAAAGGGTGCTCAATTATGTCAACATACCCAATATTTAATACAGCAACAGAACAACTCAGCCGCATCTCTTGAAATGATACCAAAAACTCATACAACACACCTTGTATTCAAGTGAACCCAGCGACGCAAGATCCCGCTGACATCCACAAAACCAATGGACGTACGCATCACAACATAAACAAGGCATGTAAAGCCGGCCACAGAGGTTCAGATATGTTTGTCAGGCATAAAACAAGTGGAAGTGAAGAGCGCAACAGTGCCAGTAACAGACCCACTGATGGCCCGCCGAAGGCAGTGTGGCGGCAGAAGAGGCACACCACGGAGACGCACGACACGCGCTGCACCTCCACTGACAGCTCCCGCGCCACATCTTCAGATACTACAGCAGGGCTGGTCAACTCCTCACAGAACACCTGGCATTCCGACTGTGCATAAAAATATACTTTCATCAGTTGAGATAAGAAACTACACTCATTTTCAGAAACGAGTCAAACTAATTTTTATCATTCATTGAAAAAAATGGACAGTATACAACAACACGTGTATGGACAATAAACAACTCGGCAAATAAAATCAAGGGAAACAACATATTCACAAATTATCAATAGTATGGAATTGAATTTCGTTTGAATTTTCTGACTACTAAATTGCAGCAGCAAAGGAGCCCCACACAATTAACCCTCTATATCCACGTTTCGCTGTTGTTTTGACGCGACTTGGCAAAAATCCACCACATGATCTTCTAATACAGCGTTCAGAAGCATCGCTAGAAAATTTGAGATTCATCAGTCCATACGATTTCCTCAAACCCCTTGGAATCTGTCATGCCAGTGAGGGAAACAAACTTCTACGTCTTTCATGTTTTTTTGCCTTATAAGGGCTCCTTTTATAACTGAATCTAAAGTATTTTCTTTTCTCGCTGTTGTGGATTTTTACAGTGTGTTCTCATTCGCTGTTTTTAAATATTTCGTGTGAACCACAAAGGTTTTCTTCCTATTTTGCACACGGTTTTTAGTCGGTGGTCATCCGTGACTGACGAGGCTTTAGGGCGACCGTATCCTGGTTTCTTAGCGATAGCCATTTTTTCGTAATTTAAGCCTATTTTCCCAGCAGTTGCCAACGATATTTCCACTTTTTCTTTCCGAATGATATCCTCAACATTCTTCCAAGTCTTAGTTGATTGCCTTAATCCTGTAAACCTGTTTTTGTAGCCTCGTCAATGTGCGTTCTTTTTGCTACCCGTCACTTTGAGTAGCGATTGATTATATAATAAGGTTAATCTAAAATGTAAATGTCATTAATTAAATTTGCGTACGAAAAATCCTCAATACTTTTCCTTTGTACCAAAAAATACCTTCAATTTTTTCTAAGAAGAGTATACATAAAATAAGAAAGTAAATTTACTACTCGTATTTGCTATGCTATCTCGACCTGAGGTTGAGGCCGGGACAACATCAGATGCACGGAGCAACAGACACGCGACACTTCCCTGCCAGGGACAATACACAAAACCCTCGTCAGAAACGCTCACACTAAATTCATTTTCCCATGCACGAAAAACAAAATTGATGGTATTCATATTTTTTTGTTTTTGACTGAATAAGATTGCACTTTTTGTTATGGAATGGTTGCGCAAAAAATAGCAGCTCGTGTTCTTGCCCACTCACTTCCTTCCGATAACCTAAAAAAAACAAGCTCGAAAGTCCCCATTCATCAAAAAATGGAACTTGAATGAGTTTAGATTTAGTTGTTGAATGCGACAGATATAAAAATATGAACCTTTGTTCGAGCACGTTCATGGCACAAAGATCATTATTTACCAAGTAGATGAGCGATGTTTACGTTGCAAAGTACACTCAATTATTTCAGAGGAAAATTGTTCGTACGCACCAAAAACGCTTCCCTTTCACCAGTACTACCCTAGTACGGTGATCATATTGTTATGTTGATAGTATAATCACAATCTGAATTTAAGTAAGGCAATCATCTCAGTGCATTTTCAATCAAGTGGTAACACAGGGGTGCCAAATTCCTGCCCCTCGTTTGGCACAGCCGGTTACAGCAGCTAAAAAAAATTAGCGTAAGGCACCTAGACGAGATTAAAAATTGATATGGGAAGAAGCAAAAACTTCAGAGTGAGAGGTCCACTTCCCCATACGAGACATGAGGACATAAAATAAAGACAAGGCTCAACAATATAGCTCCAGGTAAATTTCAGTAAAAAGCATTGCTGATTCTGGTTGAGTAGCGAGAGCTAGAAACACCGAAGAGCACTATTCCCTCAGGCACAGAATGATTGGCACCGACAGTTTTTTTTTCCGAGTGGAGCTCAATATAATTCTCAATATCACCCGAAGAAATCTATATCCCAAAATATACACTGAACACCAGCCTCCAATTCACCCTCTTGGAGGTATATACCATCTGACTGTGAAATAAGGTAATCAATTTGCTACGATGCTCGAAATGTTCCAAGTTGCTCATAAGATGGAGAGAAACAATTGCCATAAGTACGTAGATAAGACCTGCATTCAACTTGCCTAACATTAAGAAAGGTGACAGAGCAAATGCTTACCATTGCAGAGAGCTCGGCCTCAGGACAGTCATCGAGATGACAGAGCAAGCCGTCCTCGAGCAACACGGGCTGCAAATACCTGCGCAGTCAAGCCAACAAATGGTGTGAACCAAAAAGGAGTGCAGCATGTGAGGTGTGTGCAATAAAGGCAAGCATTAAAAGCTAGGCTTGCATCAAGTTAACCCAACTTATTCAGTAAGTGAACTTAATACTACATTTGTGCGTAAAATTTAGATTTAACCACTTATGGCGTACATATTCACCATAGTTTTGAACGAAACAATAAGAATTCAAGACTAAACTACATTATTTCTAATGCCAAGCAGTGATGACAGTGATCCTTGATTAAGTGAAGACTTTCTTTTTTCAAAACGAGTATTAGGATGCACTCGAAGCAGAAGCGAGGATAAAAAAAACTTAGCAATAAGAAGGATACAAAAGCGGCATCAGTTCTAAGAAAGTTTGTTGAGCTTCTCAAACAAAGGAGAAGAAGACCCGTTCATTGACGCAAAATTACATCGCATCAACACAGCATAGGTGAAATCATTTTAAATTCAGTACAGCACATTAAACATAAAATTGCAATAAACTGGAGTTAAACCTAAGGCTAAGTATCTAGACAAAATTTTCACGAAGAAAGTAGCGTTCAAATAATGCAACCACTGTACAACTTGGAGAGTTAATCTACAGTACGTTAGGAAGTAAAGAAAGAGTCAAAGAATAAAACAGGTTGCAAATAATTACAAGTCAATCTGCATGCTCAAGTCTTCTTAGTATGGTTTTTCCTCGGACTTTCGTTAATTAGTTCTTAACCAGATGGATCAGAAAGGGTTCGGGAGGACATCGCAGCAAGGCATGAAATATTTCTCGTAATTTATTCATCTTCTGCAGGCATATAAACCGTGGTAGTATCCTAGCTTCGGTTTACGTACCCTACTGAGGAACTAAATAGATCCTACTTTTTTACAAAGAGGAAGAGCGTTACCTGGTTGCTTCTTATACTCGAAGGATGCCTCAAGAATGCGTGTCTAGTCGAGATACTGGACGGATAAGTGTGGTCAAAATGGAGAAATCTCGTTTCTTGATGGTTTTTAATTCTCAAGTAATTTCATTTTCTAGAAATTTCAGCTCTAGAAGTGGCCTGCATTAGGCCCTGCAAACTAAATAAGGCAGCGTGTCTCGCCGTACTCCCACGTCTTAGTCCGTAATAGCAGCGACGAAAAAGGTTTTAGGGACCGGAGAGGAGGAAGGATAGTCCAGGTGATACTCTCCTTCATAAAATATTTGAACTATTTAGTTTCATAATAGGGCACATTTTTTAACTCGATTCAGAGTGTCCCCTGGTGGCTCCTGCCTAGCACCAGCCCGGGCTAAGCGAGCGGTAATGATAAAGGGGGGCTCTCGACTAGCATCCTAGTACTAAGGTTCAATGGAATCTCAGTGGTACATAAAGGAAGTAGTGTAACGCTTCGATGTCCAATACAAGCTTGGGAATGCGAGAGGCTGACTTCCGAACAGAGTTCGTTTATTTGGTGGGAGGAAGCATCGAAAACCAAACAATGTGGGTACAGATTGAATAGTCTGCTGTGAGTGGAAAAGGTGGCTGAAGCTAGAGCTCCACGGCCGTCCGCCGCGGACGCTAACTCTGATATGGAAATACTGCGATGCACTGCTTTTACACGTTGGTTGCGATGATGCTATCTTACTAGGGGCAAAACGACCCACCGGTGGGTCGTATCGCAGTCAATGTGTTAAACACGGTGTTTAACAAAAAATATTTGAGTTTCCAAATATATATACTTATTAGGTATTGATTGTAAATACTTGAAATTGGTTTCATTTTGAAGCGAGAAATGTCTACTCTTACCGGTTGAATTATTTTTTTTTTAGGCATAACAGTTTAGGAACTGCTATGCAAAAAGTAAGATTGGGTTTTTGCATAGTACGTGAGCGAGTTTATAAAAGCGCAACCACTAAATACCTTTGCTTGAATAGAGCTGAACATCAAAAAATAAAGAACAAGTAATTTTAAAAGAAAAACATTTTCAATAACACAATTTACAATTCCACGCTCTATTAGTTCATTTATTCCAACCAATGGCCACAGTTACGTGCGAGACACTTTTGGTATCAGTCTCTCATTATTTTGAAAAGAGGTTCAGGTTCGTGATAGGGAAAAGGGTAACTAAACCGTAAATGAATGATCTCGTAAATGCCCTCCGGACATAAAATCTCGAGACAACCAACTCACTTCTTGGAACACCAGAGGGCTGGCGTGGGGAGCTTGCAGTGGCCGGCAGCACGGAGATGCTCGTGCAAGGCTGCCTCGTCCCCAGGACTCTTGCCACACGCCGGGCACTGGAGCTGCTTCATCTGGACAGAACGTAAGTAACGAATATCATTTTTACCACACTAACCACTCCTGAACTATGTTAAAAATAGTGAGAAAATCTACTATCAAAGAGAGCAATCTGAAAATAAAAAAGATAATATTATTCGGGAGTTTAGAAGAGCGGTTCCATGATACCGAAGTATGATCAGTAACGCTCATTACAGGATTCTGTTCCGAGTATAGTTTGTAGTCTTCCCTGGCAGAGAAGTAAAAGCTCTATAGTACAAGAAGACTAAAAACAACAAACTATACCCCTGACTGAGTCCCGCAATGAGCGTAACAGATCATACTTCGGTTCAACAAGGTCATAAACGTATACTAACTGACACCCTTGTATTGATTCATTGATGTATAAAAAATTACGTTTACAGCTTTGCGGACATAAAAACTCTTTACTAACACTTTCCCTACGATAGACGGGTGAGAAGTCACGTAATTCGTGATGAGAGCACAGAGGAGGGAAATACAAATAGAACTTTTTATATTAGTCCCTATGAACGTCGTGGTCCACGAGAGTTGTGGTCAACGAATACATACACACATACACACACAGAGTGAGGTTAATTCCTAGCACTTGACAGTAACTTTACACAAGCTCCGTGAGACACGCCTTCAAATGTCAGAGGTCATCAACATTTAATTAAAAACTTGGTTGCTTCTATTTTATAATGGCTTAATTGACTCTACGCTATTTCCAAATACATTACAAGATTTCCGGCTAAGAATCGACATAGATTGATTGAAAGAAGTACGATAAGCCCCTTTACTCTACCAGGTTTATCCAGCCTTCAAGAACAGGCAAAGAAGCAATGTTGTAAAAAAGGGGCAAAAAGTGCCACAAAGAAAGTGGCTGAGACTCAAACTCCTGAAAGAGATCGTTGGATGCGTCTGCCCCCCTCATGGGAGACCATTAAGAGGAAAAATGATTGCCGAATTTTCGAGAAATACACGAATGTCTAGGCATTGTTCTCCTGCATCAGGAGGAAAATTTTCACCCCCAAGGAAGTATGACTTAAAACATGTAGCTCGCTAGTTCTCTTCTTCATAAGGCATAGTTGATGGTTAGAGAAGAGCGTAGAAGCTTATTATGTCTCCGCTTTGAAATTTTGAAAGCGAAGCTCTAGCTAACTAACCAAAATCCATCCCCTCAAGAGTACACTACCACCACCAACCACCAGCTAAAGCTAACGACTTT
>VOMN01020503.1:0-13822 GCA_014899125.1 Orchestia grillus
GACATCGCGCGCTGTGTACTGGGTAGACATCGCGCGCTGTGTACTGGGCAGACATCGCGCGCTGTGTACTGGGCAAACATCGCGCGCTGTGCATTGGCAGACTTCGCCCAAGAGATGAGCAAAATAAATCCATTCAAAATTGAATGCTTGAAAAGTGTACAATAGTAACTAGATCAAAAATATATATTAAATACGTACAAAGGTGGGCAAAAGCGCGTTCTCAGCGGCGAGGACATGAAAGTGAAACAAATACGCAGCATTCGATCAATGAAACGATAAGGCCAGAGACAAGGAGAGGAACTGGATGAGAAATACGAAGAGGTTTTGATAGGAAGGTAGTGCGAGAGAGCACTGAATGAGGCACAACTCAACATACCAGCCGAAAGGACGCAACGATTAACAAATGGTGATGGCTTTGACCAACACAATGACACAGCAGGGGTAAACCACCAGTTTACAAAGGCTGCGTTGTGAGTACTCTTAGGTTGTAAGATATACTGGAAGCAAACACTTTCAGGCAATCAACTTCTAAACGTCAAGAGAAATTAAACTGGGAAACTTATTTTTCTGTAGATAGCAAACTCTTCTCTCGAAATATTAATGTTTTTATACACTAATGTACAGATGCAATGTCTCGATGTAGTATCAAAACCTTTCACTTCTTTTATTATGAGTGATGCATATCACTCACGTTATGATTGCTACGTATCACTCACGTAATGATTGCTACGAATCACTCACGCTATGATCGCTACGCATGACTCACGTTATGATTGCTTAGTACCCCTCAAGTTATGACTGCTACCTACCTATGACGCACGTTAGGATTGCTACACACCACTACTTTTGTTACAAATATTCTACGAGAGCAAGAGCGGCCCACTCCACCTTTGAGAGACGAGCTGTGTCGGGACTCGAGCTTGTGTTTGAGGGTCCACCACTTGCAGCGCAGCCAATGGGGAGACCGCACCGCAGGCCACCCGCGGGCAAGCGCCGCCCAGTCCACGTGCTTCTCCTCTGACACCCCGCACACACTCAGTCTGAACACAAGTGAAATAAAATGCTCCGTGATATTTTTGTGTTACCTGGTAATTATTAGAGAGCTGTATTCGAGAGGCTAACCGTCATAAGCTTTACACATTAAAAATTCGACAATAACATGTATGCAGTACCTACAACCAGGATGTAAATCTGGACAGGTGTAATTCGATGCCTCGGAGTGCTACTGAATTTTGCCCTAAACAAAACCACTTCCATCATTTGAAGCAACATTCATATACGATGGCCAGTCAAAACGTTCTCAGACAAGTTACAAAGACGGAAGTTACAGGTTGAAACACATGTAACAAGAAGTGCATAGACAACAATGCATATGACGTAGAATAATAATATAATCGTACGGTTTTGACCATTGAACTCTTCAGCTTATTAGTCTAAGCCCTTTTTGACAGCACCTCGCAGGTGGACACCTCAACTACACTGGCGGCCGAGCTGAGCCCCAGCGAGACGAGGAGCTACGTGCCTGCAGATGAGCTGCAAGTCGTCGTGTTTGCTCCACGACACGCCCGAGTTCCTCTTCCAGTTGAGGTAGTGGAGCCACTTGGTGCGGCACTGCTTCTCTGTGCGCGTGCCGACGAGGGCAGACACGGCCGACCACGTGATGCCAGCGCTGTAGTCCGCTGCAGCGCTGCCGATGCTGCCCACCTGCAGTGCAATGACATAACGAACGAATACATCAATAAAAAGAAAAAAGCAATACAAATAATAATAAATATGTGCTCGTTAGGTTTACGTTCTTTAAAATATTCAACTTCTCACCTGTTGACTGAATTTACAAGTGACCCAACGAATCACAGGCAGACTAATGTCCATACCTAACGTTAAAAGTTTGAAATCTTTTCTTCATGTTTGCTCGCTAATTTCTTCGCTTCCACGCTTAACGTGAAATACTCAGTAACATAGAGGCTTGTTTCCAGGGCTGTTTCATGAAGAATGCTGCCTTTAAGCACTTGCTATGCTTCCTACTAGTGGCACTGTTTCACTTATGATAATTAAATACCGTCTTTTCCAAATGGTCGTGAAGATATTTAGACCACCTCCAACACGAGCTACACGCAATGCAGAACATTCAAGCATCGCGAAGCCGCCTCCGCAAAAGCAAACTCTTGCATCACTTATGATGCCTCTCATCTTGAACACGGTAATTCAAGTCATCAATCACCCAACAGAATTGTTTCTTGAAATATAAACAGCTCCAGCAATACTGCGCCGTAAAAATAAAATAATATATTTAACCAAAGTAGTAACTCCACACTGGCTCTTTTATGAAAGAAATAACCAATGTAGTTTGTTGATGAGCTTCGTCGTCACCGAACTGAAACGCAACGCTGATTTGATTCATCCCCATACCATGACACAAGCAAAACATATGCACTCATTTCAAGTATGTGAAAATAGAAAAATCAATTTGAAGTCAGCAGATGAAGTCAGCAGCAAAACACATTATCCCTGAGCGCCACCACTGATAGAACTACAAAGTTAACACTAAGTTAGTAGCACAACTACGCAAGGAGACCGCCACGAGACCTGCTGTTCCACAGCAGCAGCGAGCCTGTCCTCCTCCTGCTCAGTCCACGCGCCGCGGTTGCTCGCTCTGTCCCTCAGCAGACGACATCTGTCCTTGACACTCGCTGACGACCGTCCCAGCCGAGCTGCTATGGCCTGTGCACACACAAATGAGCGAAGTTAATGTCATTGATTGCTAATCTGTGCAGTATCTAGTTTCACAGAATGATGCTCTTCAAAGTGCTCTCAGCGTAACAGTGCTAGGAAAATAAACGGAAAAAGCAATTTGGTCTTGTGAAACATCTACATCAATGAATGACATTAGTATATTACTAAAATTGCGAAATGTTTAATTTATTTGCTTGGTCTGAAACATTCAATGATAATTTAGGGCTCATGTTGTGAGCAAGAGTCGACGTGAAAGAACAAAGTCATCCGAAATTCAACAAAAAAAGTATGTATGGGTGGTATTTATGTCATTTTGCACATAGAGCTCTTGTTAATAGAGACCGTGCAATTCACTGCCCTAGACAATAGAAAAGTTTTGCTGGTCCTTGCATTACAAAAGCAAGAATAAGTCCAACACAAAGCAGTAACAATTTATATTTCATTGAGATAAACATGTTCAGGTTCACCCAACAAAAGCAACAGGTGGGTATAGAAAAAATTCCCCAAATGAAGCAAAAAATTTAAACAGCAATGAAAAAAGATTATCATGGGTCACACTAGTTACCTTGTGAAACTGCAAGCTGTGCAGTGCTACATCTAATCTGCACATTGATTTCTAACATTTGACAGTTTGACTTCACCTAAAAATCGATGTAAAATATTGCTACCAAACGGCGCATACATGAAAAATGGTCAATAAATAAGCACAGAAAAAAGAAAAGGCTGGGGCTGAGAAAGCCTCTGACCTGCCAGTTGTTGCCTAGCTGCGAGTGAAGGACTTTGAGCTGCTCCAGCTCTTCCTTGCTGTAGCGACCCAGGTAGTTCCGGCAGTCGTACATTCTGCACCAGGCACAACACCGGGATAATTTTAAATACAAACATGACACATGCAGATTCTTCAACTAGGGTGCATGCTTATTTATGATGACAGTATGTTCTCATAATTGAGGGTCAGGCAGTCAAATTTAATAATTTATACGTCAAATTTATGATGAAAAGCGTTCATAAGTTACAAAAAATGTAAATTACAACAAGAAAAACAGTGGTTACCTAGTCACACTAAAATAAATGAGACATTTACTCACATTCAAGCCTGAACCCTTACAAGCTAATGTGTGATTAAAAATTCAGAACATAACCCTCACAAGCTAATGTGTGATTAAAAATTCAGAACATAACCCTTACAAGCTAATGTGGGATTGAAAATTCAGAACATAACCCTTACAAGCTAATGTGTGCTTAAAAATTTAGAAGATAAGTTTTCCCACCTAAAGTATTGGAACACTGAAAACGAAAGTAAAGACTCAAAAGTACAAACACGACTGAGTATATCCATATAGGAACTAACTCCTAATGTGGCAAGTACAACAGCTACCTTATAAATGCTCGAAAATATATAAAATTAACTCACCTGATTACCTTCCTATAAACAGAAAACAAAGGCCTGTTTATGTTTTTCGAAATTTCTTTGTAGAAGCCACTGCGCTGCGTCTTCGTCATTGAGAAAATAACTTCAGAAGGGTCCTAGGAGAGATAAAGTAATTCATTATGGAAATGCATAAAGCTCAACAAACAGCAGGTTAAGTTATGAACAGAAGTCAACCCAATAATGTAAATTAAATGTTAAAATAGTACATGGGGATTACATGGAACAAGATTAGGTGTCAGTTGAAGATTCTGTACAGTGACAGCAGAAATTTGTCTTACAATATCTTTATATATATTTTAAGACAATTCAATACCAGTTATCAAAGAGCCCGTGAAAAAATACACAACACAATTATACTACAAATAGGACATCATCACATAATCATAAGAAAAAGAGAAAACAACGTAATGCTGCACTAAATATCACAAACACCTACCGAAAATATACTGTACATATGTTGATGCAACAGAGAAGCCCTGATAAATAGGAAATATCATAATCCGAGTACAGTACCACAAAAGACTAACTGCCCTTTGCACTATTCTGGCAGCTACCTATCACCAGACTTGAAATAATTCCACTGATACTGTGCTATAACAAGTGCAATAATAACTACATTACCATAGAATCATCTGTACCCATGTTCAATTGTTCATGTTCAGCACTTATTCACATGACCACTTCTGAGAGTATTTCTCATAAATTTCAGAGCACACACTTGATATTTCAGCATCAGTTTCATGGCCATATTGGCATAAAGCACAGTTTTTTGCTTAGCTTTGGCCTGTTGAGCATCTGAGGCAATATGGAGTGAATCACTGAAAACAGCGGGGAGTTCTAACAAAGTAATTGTTGCAGTTAGCCAAAGGCAATGAGGCATGAGAAAGATATTTCATTTCATGAGACAAAAAAACACCTCATATAGAACACTCACTCTCATTCTACACCAACACTTAATAAATGGTTTCTTCTGTGTCACTCATTTTGATTGAAGTGACACTCATTCTAATTACTTCAGTTTTCCTTAACACTCACCCTAAGCCATTACAGCACTTTGCAAATGCCTTCATGAATATCAAAATATCATTTCACTGCAGGGTTATCAATAGCTGTGCAGAGAATCACCAGTACATTTTTCATTAAATTTAAAGGACAGGATCTCACTGTTTGTAGAGGATACACAGCACAATGTAGAATCACCAATAACCTTGTAAACTCGCACTGAAAACTCACAGAAAGACCATGTAGATTGCAGTAATGAGCAACATTGTTCTTGAGTTGCTGAATTTCGTGCTCACTCCAGGTACCCGCGGTCCAGCTCTCAGGCAGAGGCCTCTTCTTTGATTTGAGAGGCCTAGCACATAGCCAGCCTTGTGCAGAGCTGCTCTTGTCTGAGATATCTGTGGTACCCTGTTTCATAAAATGTATGGTTTAATTAATTTCTATTACAATGTGTTAAAAGTTTTAGGCTGACAGAAATTTCAAGCTAACAACACATGCAGAAAATTGTGCATTTAATCAACCCTTCATTAATTAGAATACAAAAGGGGACTGTGCAAAATAATTGCAGAGAAATGGAGCTGTGATCATAGTAGCTATCACTAAGAGTTGGCTTAATAGTGGACACCAATGAAAACTTTGATGCTGTTTGAAATCAGTTACAATAATTTAATTATGCTCAATTATTCTAATGCACTTATTTACTGCATCATCTTTTAAGGCCATTTGAACGTTGATAGCCTCTACCCACGCATGAGTTGTGAAGTATGATACATCGTCCACACTTCTTCTTACTTGCCATTAACAAGAGTTTAAAAGGCAAGTATAGCTGTTCAGGCATCCTTGATTTAAAAATAAAATAAATGGGAATTGTTTCAGTATTAAAAATGTTTGCTAAGTAATGAGGTTTATTTTGTTGCATTGTTCTATGATACTTTTGCTTCTCAAAAATTTTCATCTATTCATTCATGTTTCTTTGACCCATTCTTTTCTTCAGAACAAGACTTAAAATTGTATTCAAGATTACATTGGTATTCCAGTTGATCTCATATAGTTTATTTATACACAGTTTAAATGGTAAATTGTGACCAATATAACTCCAAATTCAACCTTATGTACATGGAAAAATAAAACATAATACAAAAAATGTTGAGTGAAGTTTATTAATTTAAAAATTGACAATTACTTCACTCTATATCTAAGCCCTCAGCAACAACAACCAGCTGGATTTGCTGTCTGAAGGAATGACAAGCATTCACTGAATGGTTCCACATTAGTGATCAAAGCCCTCTACAGATGCCAACTTCAGGGATTGAACACGAACAATGTTGTGAGGTTGATCATTAGACACTTTCTCAGCATCACCTACAGCCAATAATTGCAGGAATTCAAATTTGGAGAGTTAGATAGCCAAACATCTTTAGGTACAAACAATGGAGATGTTTTGGTGAAGTTCTGGACAGTTTCTGCACGACGTGCCAGCATGGAATCTTGAACAAACATAACTTGTATTGGATCGTGATTGTATTTATATTTGATCCAGGGTAACATATCTGTCTCCAGAATCTTTGTAAACTTAGCAGTGTTGACTTTGAGTCCTGCTTTAATAAAATGAGGGAATATAATTTTACCATTGTTTCCAATCCTGGCATCATCACAGAAGATGGATTTTCACTCTCCATGACAAAAAAAACTCCTGATGAGTGCAAAGTAATTGACTTTCTGCAAATTTCAACTTTATCAACAACAAATTTCCTCTCATCCACAAAGAAACATAAAACTCCTCCAAATTTCTCCAAATGGTTCAACAACAATTAGCCAAATATTATTGATATCTTTTAGTTATCACACACTTTTAATATGAGCACATATAACATGAACATAATTAATCAAATTTGAAGGACTTTTCCCCTTTCTAAACAACAGGAATAAAATATAATATCAAAAATGCCATCACAGCCCTCAGTGTGATTAACTACATTTTAAATAATTGTGCAAATATTTCTCTATATTAACATGTACATATATTTCTGATCAGTATCATAAGAAGGAAATTATATATACAATTAAATGACCACCACCATTTAACAAATTACCAGCATCTGATTGTGATAAGATAAGCATTAAAACACAATTGAGAGTAAAACCACAATAAAAATTTCAGATACAAATTGCATAGCTGTTTTTTATTCAAGGTCCTAAATCAATATTTTAATTTGATAACAGGCTAGCCAGATGACAAATGAATTTTCCTTTACGTAATTGTGATGCGCATGATTTTAATATTGAGCTTTGGCAAACTTTTGAGTTAACAACAAAATCTTACATTTCTGTTGGCAATTCAATTTTCAAACATTTAAAACAATTGTATGAAAAAAACATTAAAAACATTTGTATTTCAAAGTGTTCTCAAAACACAATAAAATATAAAACATCATATTCAGATTCTGAAAATGTGGCATTTGTAAGTTCAATGTGCATTACTCTGAGGCATTCAGAATCAAAATTTCAATAACAGCTGTGTGATTTCAAAGTGCAGTAGAATGCTATAATATTTCGGCTATGTATTCTAGCATAAAGACTTGAAGGAGTTAGCTTTTATATTTAAAAACTGGCCCTGATCACAGCAACTAGAACACACTTAGTAAATGATTATTTAATTAAGTAGATTTTTATGGTGGGTCTAAGACATCAAACATTCCACTAAAAAACAGAAGAATAACCTCATTTTGATCTTTTTTTCAGATTTTCAAAGCCAAACTGGTTTTGTAGCAACTATAAAAACCTGATACCTCTGCAGAGAGCCATTATGAGCCACCAAAACAACAATAACAAAGAGAGACTTTCAAGGAATGGTAACAAGTAAGCAGAGAAACTAATGATGCTACTTACATTCACATGGCCAGTAGATGAGGTAGAAGGAAACTCTTTGCTGGTTGAAGATACAGTGTTGGATGCAGCAACATGAGTAGAGTTGGAAGGTATGCTCTGAAAAGTAATAGAAACAAATATTAGTTTTTAAAGCCTGCTTACATATACTGATAGGTATTATTATTAGCTAGTTTAAAGCTTCCTAGTCAGATGGAATGCAATCTCAAGAGAACAAAACAATGGAACATTTGGTATGATCTTTAGAAAATGGCGAATCTAAGCACAGGTGTGCTCCCACACAAGATCCCCTAGGCATAGGAACAGTAAGTTAGGAAAAATAAAGAAGAAAAGATAAGGAATAATCAGCAAAGAAGATATGAAAATGGGAAGATGCAAAGTAGGCATGAAAGATAGAAGTTCTGAAGGCCTAGCTAGATACTGATAAGCAATATACTACATCATTTCAAACAATTTTTGTTTCAGAAGATTTGTGAGTGCTATCTTCTCACCACTTGAGGTGCAATACTAACTGATATACTTAAGCCCATTGAGATTTGTAGACAAGTTTGTAAACTTTCAGTCATACAAGGCAAATATGAAATACAAAAATATAAAAAATAGTCAAATATGAAATAACTTCTATTTCAAGCAGTCAAAGCATAAATGGTTCCAATGGCATATACCAGTCCAAAATATCAATGCTATGCTTCCCAGAGTCTAAAATTTAGCTTATTCATACTACATTAAAGAAAGACAAAACTCTATACCAAATAAGTGCTTTACAGCTATGGATAATTGCGATAAATATCCCTTTATTAATCCTTGAACAGCCAAATTATGTTAGTGCAAAGACTTCATTTAGCTTTGCATAAAAAAGCATCTGCAGCCTTATGTATATGTGCAATAAAGTTGCATTTACAGATCAATGAAAAACCAGCAGATCCTTATGAAACAGGAACTCATGGTCCACTGAGAAATTAAAGGGTTTAACAAATAGAATTTTCACATAAATGATGGTCATTACACATTTCATTGAACTTCACCAATGAATATTTCTGGACTTTTTATTGACATATTTCCTATGTCTTTTATATTTCTGATCCATATAGAAATAGCAACCATCTCTAAACTCCATGTCTAAAAACAACTTCCATCCTGCAATATACTTTGGTTGCTGAATGCTGAATAGTCCTGATCTTCTGTATCCTGTAAATAAAATTTACACACTTAAATTTTCAGGTGCAGAAGCCTTTTAACTCTACAAACCTCAGTGAGAACAGTGCCAAGGGGCTCCACTTTTTACTAAATTGTGGGTAAATTTATTACCCAGTAATCTTTAAATTGAAGGAAATTATCAAAAATAAATTGCCACAGTGAGAAAATTACAACTACTAACATGGGATGTTCTTGAACATGTTCTAAAGCTGATCAGCTAAGTTGTTTGCAGAGGGCAACTCATCAAGTCAAATATTTTTCTTCCTTTTATCTTTCAATTGTTACTGTGTTTATTTTCATAATGAAACAGTTGATGGATATCCATTATTTATATCAACTTTATATAAAAATCCAATACTACTTCAGTATTCAAATTTTATGAAGGTAAAAAATCTAGAATACTAGTATCTATTGGAAGTCCCATTTCTAATCAAACAGCATATCAGAGGAGCACATTTCACATAAGGTGCAATTCTCCATCACTTACAGGACATTTTGTAACATAAATTATGTTGTTTTATTCAGAAGTCACTAATTACCATAAAACATAACTATCTCAGACATAAAACAGAAGAGATTAGTAATAACAGATATGGAGCCTACAAACATGTGGCTGAAATCATTTGAATTATCAAACCAAGCATACTGATGACTCAAATAATAAAAAGTAGTAGCAGTAGTAGCATAGATTCCAGCCCTTCAGTGACTTGGACATCACACCAGAAAAAGGGGTATATTAGGTACCAATGGGCTCTAGGCAATAGGATATCTAATATCTATGCATAAACTGTGTTCCCACACAGAATCCCCTGCACATAGAAACCACAATTAATAAGATGAACAAACAAAGAAAAGAGAGCAAAGAAGGTGTGAAAATTGAAAGAAACAAAAGTAGATACAAAAGATTTAGTCCCAAATCCTAACTATGGCTGAGGTAATAAAGAGTAACCTCTGGGGTCACCAGCCCCCATTACATATGATAGACCAACATAACTAACCTAACCCTACTGCCTATCCTATGCCCTCTAAGAGGAAAAAATCATTACTAACTAGCCTATAATTACCATAAACTGAGTTCTGAGATAACTACTTAGAAAATAAAACACATAAATAACCAATTATAAAATCTATAAATGAAACAGCTTACCTTATTAATTTTAGTTGCTTTGATGTAAACTTTCATTTGCTTGTTTTTACTGTGAAGAACAGACACATTTGAAGATAACTTTGGTGACACTGGACACTCATCAGATGAGACAGGCTTTGCTTGTTGAGGGAATAAGGATTGTGTAGATATGGCTGATGTACTTGGGAGAGAAGGAGTATTGCCGATGCCTGAAGAACTTCGCACAGGAATGAAGAGTATTCTTGAATCCTTCAAACGAACATTTAAAGAACTGAGAGAATGGGTTGCTAATGTTGGTATACCTGGATGTAACTGTTGTGTGTTCACTTCCAGTTTAATATCACAATCCTGAATAAGAGACATTATGACTAAGTACCTAGGGTTTTTAACTTTAAATACCTGTAGAAGTTAAAGAAGAAGTCAATTGAAAGGTAACATTTATTCAAGTTTATTGGAATCAATTGATAGGAACTATATAAAGATAGTGCATGAAATCAGCACAACTACCTACAGCACTTTGACTACAAGCAACCGTGTCACCTTCAGGGGACTAACATAGGTTAATAAACCCATTGCCTCACACACTTAAACACTTTGATAATCACCCTAAAATTTAGCAAAAAATTAACATGCCTAAAATAAGCATACTATTTTAGTGCTCTTAATGAGATTCAACAGCTCCTGGGAGCACAACAGAAAGGAGAATCAACCAAGACAACTCACAGTGAAAACGCAGTGCTTGATGACCTTACTAGATCCCAGTCAAAGACAGCAATTGAAATAATTTAGAGATGAAAATCCTTTTCTATGCAGTGGTAAGAACATTTTTAATAAAAATTTGATGCTTACATAATTTTTGAAGGTTCTGAACTAATTAAAAATGTATCATCAACCATTATTAACTGAAAAATTGTGCAGCTGCAAATGAAATAGGTACCTATAATAATAAAATTTAGACAAATATCAACTACCAGGCTTTTCCATAGCAAGAAAAATTACAGTTTATGAGAGAAAATACACCCAATGAAGTCTAACATTCTGTTGGTTGTCTACAGCTTACAAAGAAAGTGTACAAGTCATAATTTTAACTCAAATAAAGAAACATCTCAATTTTAATGCTGCTAATTTCTAAAATTACACCCTGCCTACTTGTGTGTTACCTCCCTAATATGTTAGGATCATAATGGGGTTATATTACATTAGGACAAGTTTGTTTCATTCATTGGATATAACACACCAATATGAAAAAAGTGTTAAAATACGGCTCAAATTACTGAAAAGTTTGTGAAATTTCATTACATTAGTACAAGAGTGATTTGACTATATTATGACATAGCTTTTTCTATGCATTAAAACTTTTTGAAAATACGTTCTTGCACTTCGGAAAAAGTCTAAACCAATGTCACGAAAATGAATTCTGTATAATGAATAGGTTACTGAGTACAGTTAGCTGCAGTAAAGTAAACATCAACCTTACAATATTTAACTTTACTTTCTAAAATTTAGATTTGAGAAACTTTATGTACTTCAGCCACTGTCCATTCATATCATCACTCATTAAAATCATTAGGCATCTTTCATATTTTTGGAAAATTCCTTCCATCATAGCACAATTCTCTGAATTCTTTTCATCTACCAATGGTCCTTCAGTTATAATATAGCATATAACTTTAATGACACATTAACTTGCTTTCTGTTTTTACACTCCGTTATTAGGATGTCTTCATATTCAGAAATATTTTGAATTTCAATTTTCCATTTAAAGGATTTTTTACAATCAATTTAGCTCTTCCATTTTTTGCCAGCCACATAATTTACTTCTTATATATAATTTAATACATCTTTCCCATACACATCAAATTTACCATATCTCATACCTAGGTCTCTATAACTGCCAACATAATCCAATCCACCTCTTCTACATTTACTAACAAGTTCATCTAGCTCCCTTACATGCCACCCACACACATTGACATCCCAACTTAACACTTTCATTATATTATCTTAATTTTTCAACCTTATCTGATAATCAATTCCTTGCTATTTCTTTGGATGTTCTGTCATTTACATGGCCTGGTTATTAGATTATGAGTAGCCCTGATCCAGCTGATATTTATTTAGAAAGCTTCATCTTACCTTTTAAGTGAAAAATAAATTCCATTTCACTATGAGTAATTAGGGTGGATTAAAATGTCCATACATGGAAAGCTGGATCAAAATATCAGCTGTGAGCCATGTCAATAAAATTCTCCAAAATTTTGTATTCCATGTCATATACAAATTCCAAGCATGAGGGGATGTTACTAAGTAATCCAGTTCATAAAAAAATATTCTCATATTTGAAGTTGAGAGGTCAACACAGCTTGTATAAGTCTACCAAATATTAAATATCCCTACCATTCATATCCTGCTCTCATAAAAAAATTCTTCATTGCATTAACAGCCATAAAATCACACTTTTCATTCAATCCGACAAGATAACTCACACCCACATCACCTTTGGCACTTCTACTATTAAACCTAATGCACATCCTAGTCTTCCCTTCATTCTACCACGAAGTGCTGCGCCTGTTCAGTCTTGAAATTTTACACCAGACTATAAACAAGAAGTTGACTACCATAAGTTCCATCATAGAATACCTAGGCCTCGGTACGTTCTTTTGAATATACCAGACAAGATATGTTTTTCCATTCATGCTCTTGTCCTATTTATCCAGACCATACTTTTCTATCTCCTTTCTATTTCTTATCTATTAGACGAACGAATAAGTCTACTGCCTAACTACTCCGGATCTAAAAAAAACATCGTTGCAGCAATCCAGTTCTCAGGATAATTCGTGCTGAACGAATTTAAATTTTTAAGATTTATTATAGCAACCTGATATACGTTGTATAGATACAATTTCCAAACGTCTCATGCCAAATTGCTCCAAGACTTATTATCCTTTGTTTATTTGGGAATCATCATACTGCCTCGTTAATGTGTCTAATTTTTCATTATTTCATTCGAAAAAAATTTTACTGTGTCTCGTATGTAATTCAACTTGAATAATATATTACCATAATTGGTAAAACCTTCAAAGTTACATACATATTTTTTAAACCTTATGTGAATGAACAGTTTTAATTGCAGTTCCTTGTGGGTTGGATAAGAACTATGTCTTCTAGGGCATCCAATAGATCGTCTTTAAAAGTGAACTTCTACTTCCTTACAACGTAAAGCACTAATCCTTATCGTACATAGAACTGGTTATGCATTGAATCATCAGTCATCTTTCATGTATGATTCTCTGTGATTAAACGTCCTAAACGCACAGATGGAATGGAATTGAATAGACACCCATAGAAACAATTTACTTTATTAAAGAAGTAATTTAAACAAATAAAGTGCTTATAAATGGTCACAATAGGACTAACTAATACATCGTTGAAACCCCCTTTGCTCTTTT
>VOMN01020507.1:0-15144 GCA_014899125.1 Orchestia grillus
AGTGGCACTAAGCACTGATCGTCTAAAGGCCCCTTAAGAGGCAGTCACAGACTGAAAGATTGGCGACTGGGGAGGCCAAGCGACATTAGCTTAATAATTGACTTGCTAAACGTGCACGGCAAAATGGACAGCGCTCAACCAAAATAATTCTTATAAAAAAGTTACGCATAATGAAATTTCCACTCTTATTGAACTTATTTTCAGTGTCAAATAAAATTGTGAGTTTCCTTCATTTGTCTTATTATTTCAAACTTTTCTGTTTCTTTGTGTCATCCTTTACAATAGACGGCAGTCTTAAACTCGCATATTCTCACATCATTTACTGCTAAATAAAAATACAAAATACTATCAGACTGTAGTCTTAAACTTAGTCATAAAAAGCCTGAACCAACAAGAAAAGTTCCGCTCCAAAATAAAACAGGGTGACGGCAGGCAGTTTAGCTACACGTCGTGCAGGAGGCTACTCACACGAGGCACGGACAGCGTGACCATATTGGAAAGAATATGAATTATCGACTCACAGACACACCCTGCATAATTAAAACATAAAACCCATGTCAGATAAGTAGCGCATTTAACCTGTTGTTGCCCGAACTATTTTGTGGCCGACTTAATTTTTTTATACAATACATATTTTCTTTTTCTACACGTCAACGCTACTAACATTGATCATAAAACAAAGAACAGGACAATATTTCCTGTTGGCAAGCTGCATTTCCATAAAACAAGCATGACAAACGTAGAAGGGAATAGACCGATTGCACCGAATTCGGCGCGTGAAGCAGTAAATGTTTAACAATCAACGCTTCTAGTCTTTGTGCTAGAAGTTTAGGTAACAGTTGAAAACTGGGGCCTAAATGTTTGCAGAAATTTAGGTAGAAGCCTTCCTATAGTCAGTCTGAAATGCAATAACAAGGCTTTGTTGGTGGTTACATTACGTATCATGACTTTGGGCTCCTAGCAATGCAGTGCTATTTCCTAACTCGCATTCACGATATAATAGAAAATGGTCAATATTCCTGGAACTTTGCTCGGAATGCCGCTCACGTTCGTCACCGACTGACAACATCGGTCGAGTCTGTACAATTCAGAAGTATGTACAATTCAGAAGTGTGTACAAGTTTGTACAATTCAGAAGTTCAGAGCCAGACGGTCACGAAGCGTTGGACAGCATCTCCAAATCCAGCAGGTCGGATGTTGGAGATGACATGTCACCAATTTCAAGGTTTGTAGTTCATATGTAACACCAAGCACCCCACCCTTTCTCGCCACAGCAAAAATACGAGAAAAACACACCCTGGTATTTTCCCCGTGTTAAAATAGGAGTTATTAAACGAGTTTACTGTTATCAGAGATGAAGGAGATTCGCGTCTACGATACGTAAATGCCATTTCCTAATCCACGCCGTAAATAGCTCGCACCTCTGAAAGTCCGACCCAATCGGGAAAACTTATATACAAAGATGCAATCACCGGCAAAGTTCATTGTAGGAAGTATTTGAAATCGAAAACGGATATTAATCCTTTTTATCCAAGAGTAGCATCATCAGGAAATAACATCAGATGTCAAGATACAAACCTGAGAAGACGCTCCACTTGTGACGAGTAAGGCCTTTAGCCACAAACAAAGCACTCGCATCTAACCATGAAGACAAATTGTCGAGTAATTACGGACTAGAACTGCACTCTCAAGAAAATTAAGATCAGGACCGCACTCACAAGTAAATAGAGAACTGGTAACGTACTTATCACCAAATAGAGAACTGGTAACGTACTTATCACCAAATAGAGAACTAGTAACGCACCTATCACCAAATAGAGAACTAGTAACGCACTTTAGTTTGGGTCCACTCGTCTGTCTGCGCTCGGCTCTGCTGCAGCGGGGCGGGGGGAGGTGCGAGGCTGGCCATGGCACATCTGAGTGTGTCATGCAGCAGGCGGCGCAGCCGGGCCAGCTCACAGCCCAGGCGCTCGCGTACACCTGAGCCGCTGCCCACCAGATCTTCCTTATTCATCCTGTTTACCTCAAGCTAATATTCTGCGGATATGTTTCTTTATGGGTCACGTACATTCTAAGTTGATTTTTGTGCAAATTCGCTGCAACTAATAACTGACATGAGAATCATAAATGATGTAACTTTCATAAAATAGTCACTTCCAATATCATTTATTGTAACTGAAAGAAATTCCAACTGTCCCCAAAATAATACACTGACCTAGTCAAGGGGTCAAGGTCTACTCCCCTCAACATCCTCAAGTTCGTAAGGATAAGAAAGCATTAGCGCAAAAAGTGTCGAGTAATTACAAAAAGATTCCCGAGCATGTGATGGAAAAGCTACAGCAAATAAGCTAAGGCTTACATATGCAGCAGGGGTCGAATGTAACCAAACTCAGCGCCTCGATCCTACGTCACGAAATGCTAGGTCACACCTCGTGCCGAATCCTCTCAGCCAACTCGATAAAATAAGAGTACAATAACATTAATAGGTACAAAGAGTACCATAAATACCATCATACTACAATACTATTAATAGGTACAAGGAGTACCATAAATACCATTATAATACATTACTCCGTCTTGACACAAAGGAAATAATCGGAATTCACGAATCGGAACTATAATTGCTTCTATTGCTACACAGTTGATTCAAAAAAATTAGGAAACTAAAAAAAACAAGAATATCTAAGCATTGAGGTGAACGTTTCGGGATGAATCCTTTCATCGGTTGAAATAAACAAATTTCATGAATCTGAAAATATAAACAGAGGACTGAAGACAACCCCTATAAAGCTTCAAACGCCAGAACTTGAAACAACATTGCACACTCTGCATATGGTTTCAATTTTAACTTGATTCATCGTGTCAGACACTAATTTTTTTTAAAGATGGGTATCCTTCGATTCAGATTCTCCAATTAAGAAATTTTTCGTCTAACAAATACAACAGTACTCATGTAACAGCTGCTTCTCAAAACAAATTGTTCATATCTATAACCCCATTTCGGCATTCAGTCCAGTTTAAAAAAGAACTAAACGTTTCAGTGGCTAAGGATAATGATATCAACTCGCATGAAATTTGATTTAACAATTTTCACATTAAACCCATTTTTAATTATAAGGAAAAACTCTTCATTGCTATTTGGTCTTCTGTTATTTATAAACATAGCTGTGCACAATGTGCATCGAAGTACGTCGGTTGCACCAGCCATACATTAGGAAAAAGGACCTAAAAATGTCAGAAAATTAGTTATCCGACAATTACAATATGAGCTCACCCTGCTCATTCCTCTGTCCAAACCAACGCTTGTAAGTGAGATTCCAAAATTTTCTGCAATAACTCTTCCATCTCAGGGCACAGATCTAGTTCCAGCAATGTGGGAATAGTGAGTCCTTGCATATTTTAAGGAGTAAGGTGGCACTCAATGACTTACCTAGTTCCTATCTTTCATTAATTTCTTAGTTCATTTTATGTATTTTTCGTTAAATGTGCTAATTCATATAATTTGTTTATTTCATCTGATGGAGGTATTTATCCCAAAAACATTCACATTAATGCTTAAAATTTTATTCTTCAATTTTAGTTTCGTAATTGGCATTTTCAGCAAACAAAAGATGCCCTGCAGCATAATTCATGTAAATTAGGATGTAAGCCTGAAAATATACATACTTCAGCTCTAAATCGAAAATGCAACCACCACCGGAGTCGACAAGGCCGAACATTGATGCACCCAACAGGTTTCTATTCTTTACTAGTTAATTGTTCAAGGCTCCCTAGCCACATCAAAGGTAATGAGCAAAAAGGAAGAACCATTTACCACAGACTCTAAGGTAAGTCGAATCTATGCACAGGTGTGTTCCCACACAGAAACCTCTGTGCAATGATACAACAAGTTAAGAAAGAAAAAGACAAAAAGTTAAAATATGATCCGCAAAGAAGGTATAGAAATGGAAACAAGCAAAGTGGGTACAAAAGATAAAAATCCCAAACGCCCATCTATGCCTGACATAACCTAATTGTATCTCCTTGGGGACACCAGTCCCTGTAGCATAGGATAGACAAACCAAACTCTAACCCTATTGCTTATCCTATATTCCTGATGAGCAACAAGTTTCTGTTCTAAATTAAATATTACAACAAAATATATTCTGCTTTCTAAATATTAGCTGCTGCCTCGTGCCCAGCCAATATTTCAACACACGCATCACAAGAACAGCTGGTACGTCACATGGTAGCCAAAGTGTTAAACGTCTATCTTTTCTAAAGGGTTGAACTGTCCTAATGCCAAATAAGTTTACCCTGTTGATGGGTATCGACATCATATGATGTCAGGGTAGTTTTTGCATTCACACGGTCACTGTCGATTACACAGACCGCGTGAATGCAACACCAGCCACCTGGGTGGTGATGGTTAACAGGTTAATGGTTAGTGTGATTGTTCTGCTTAGTGCAAACTCGATATTATCTTGCAGCAAGCCCCACAAGCAACTGCACATCAGGTATCACATCTGATCATGCAATATAAATTATCAGTCCTTCAGCTACAGCATTTCCAGCTCCACTGAGCACACCAAGAGTGAAGCACTCCTTAAGTACCTCGTGGCAGAGGGAGACAAGAGCAGTGCAGCATCAGCAGCAGCACTGAAGGCAGGCGGCAGGCACGAGCTTTGCAGATGTGCAAGACTCAGCAGGGCTTCTTTAGCGTGCCTGTAAGCCCTGGTGTAGCGGAGGCGAGCTACCTTTCTGAAAGGGGGCAAATGCTTAGGATACCCATACTTTAATGCTGGCTTGAAAAGTATGTACATACGTAAAATGTACACTGAATAATAGTGCAAGTCTCATTATGATTCTAACATAAAGAAAGGAAATTTTAAACAAAAAGTTCAGAATCAACATGTGTACAACAAAATTTTGCACATACAGGGTAGTACAAAACTCACTTCACCTTTTTCAACATTTATAACACAATCAATACCGTTTTAAAAATTAGTTACAGAGGAAATGAAAGAGAAAACCTTGAAATTTTATCATTTAAATATGATGTCCTTCAAATGCATATATTATTTAAATACAAGCATATTCTATGTAACATGTATTCTATGACTCTTTCCCAAATACTTGAGTTTTTCTGCTGATTTCTTTGATATTTATTATAATGTTTTCAACTCATGGTGAGTATTAGCCACATTGATGTTAACCTTTTCTTTAAGGTATCCCCAAAGGAAAAAATCTGTATGGGTTAAATTAGGAGCCGTGGAGGCCATGGAACGTCACCAAAACGTGAAATTAAACAACCACAAAAGGCAGATCTTAGTATTGCCATGGTTTCTCTTGCTGCATGTGGTGTCACCCCATTTTGTGAAAACTACAAATCTTGCATGCCCAAATCTTCCAGTCATGGCAATAAATATTCATGTAACATCTGTCTGTAGTTGTCTCCTCTCAATGTCACAGTTGCATCACCAACATCCTAGAAGAAGTAAGCATCAATGATATTTACACTTGTCATGCAACACCAGAGGGTAACCTTCTGTGCATGAAGTGATTGCTCATGGATTATCCTGGGGTTTTCATCACACCAAAATTGGCAGTTTTGTTTATTAACATGCTGAACAATATGGAAATGGGCCTCATCAGACATGATCAGGTGTGCGGTAAAAGTCTCATCATTTGTCTGCCATAGAATGTGCAAAGTCCTTTCTTTGTTTAATGGTTTGCAAACTTTAACAATTGCGTTACTTGAATTTTATATGGAAACTGAGTTAAATCTTTTTTTAGGATGTGTCACAATGATTGTAAAATTCCTAGTTGACTGGAATGTTGCCTAGTTAATATTTTTAAATCTGCTGCAACACTCAATGTCAACTGCAACACGTTGACTTACACATGCATTTTGTACCAATCTTGGTCTGCTAGAGCGTTCTTTGTCTGTTGTCTACAAAATCTCTGAGTTTTGAAATCATTGCAATAATGCAATGTTTGGAAGGCCTTTGTTGACTAAATGTTATTACAAAGTCTCTTTGTACTGAAACTAAAAATCCATTGCAAAAAAAATATCTTTCCACTATTTTTCCTTGTTGGTTGTTGTTGTGTTTTGGTATTTCTGAGATATAACTGTGCGAAAAAATTGTGTGATGATTACAGAATATGCATCAAATCTGTATTATTAATGCATGATGAAACTTCAAGAAATTTCCTTTTATTTCCTATGAAATACATTTTTATACCCATATTAATTGTCAGGTAATAAACCTTCAAAATGATGAAGTGACTTTTGCCTCATCTAATATGGATCTACCTTCATGGTCATGCATATTTTAATTATTTATGGGTTATGGTTTAGACCTCCTTATCCACATAAATGTAATTCAAAGAATAAAAAAAAGCCATACAGTATGGACTTTAGAAAATAAAAAATCTATGCACATGGGTATTCCCACACATGACCTCTTATGCATACAACCAGCAAGTTCAAAATAATGAGGAAAAAACACACAAAAAGACAGTAATGAAGGTGTGAAAATTGAAAAATAAAATAAGCATGAGAAACAGAAGTCCCAAAAGCTTATTTAAAACTGAGGTCCCCTAATAGTATCCCCTTGAGGATACCAGTCCCCATAATGTACAATTTTAAACAAAATTAAACCCTAGCCCTGTTGCTTATCCTAGGCCGCCGTGGATATTTGTATATAATTTCCAAAAATTCCCATGAGGTTGCTATTCAAGTAGATGCATGGAACATAAAACAAGAGGGAATAGATTCAGATGATAAGAATTGAACACAGTAACTGCTAAGATATTGTTATCAAGCACTTGTTCATCAGATACTGAAAAAATAAAGTCAGAGACCCATAACTTACATGATACACATAGGCAAACTGCTTTTCTATGCAAACTGATCTGCATTACAGCAGAAATTGCAGTATAGCTACTATCAATTGATACAAACTTTGGTCAGGTACATGCTCAGCATAAATGAATTTCACAGTCTTGAGAAATGAGATCACTTAGTAATAAAATTAATAGTACCACTAAGTGGAGAGCAAATGAAAGTCAAAAGTTTTGTAATATTCGTCAGGCGAGATTAGGTAGATCACATGCAACACATAACAGTAGTGTGACTGCGCCTGCCAAACCACACTTTGCTGCTACTGAAATTTGCACTTCTCAACTGTCATGGACTTCATTCATAACATATGTATCACCATATACCATCAGCTCATGCCTGTTTTGGTAGTGGATCTTTGTGCTGTGGTGACATAAAAGGACCAAGGCCCTAGTAGCTTATTTGGGCCCTCAAGTACTGTCACTTTCAAATTTAATTCATAATGACATTTCTCATTGACTGTATTCCTTTGCCATACATATACTGCTAAGAGTAAGTAAACATTTCAAGATGCTACTGTAGGAACACACCTGGCACCTTTGAAGACAAGGAGCAGCACCAGCAATGGGACCCACATGATGGATGAGGCAGCAGCAACTTGGTAACTTAGGTCCTTGAAATCCTCCACAGCATAGCTCAGTGTAGAGCCTGCATCACATCCACGAGTGTTGCACAGTCACAACCTCTACAGTAGCAGCCCACAACACCTACCAACACATAAAACTATGCAACAGATTATATCAAAACTACTACTAAAAAGACCTAGATAGCATGGGCTACATTTAGAAGCAATCAAGTCATTCATGTAGACTAATGAAAACAAACTTCACCCATCAAGAAAAAGTGAAGTCTTTATCTTTAGGAAAAATATTAGAAAAAACAGTAAGAAGCACACAAAATGTGCACAAGACAACCCTTAGAATTTAACTAAACTATAGATAATAGAGGTAAACTTCACCTGAGCCTCCACACAGCAGTGCTAAAGACACAGCAATGACAGCACCCACTGTAGCCATCTTGCTCTTAAATGATGTAGATGGCAGTAGTGTAGAAGTTACTTTTGCTTCTTGCTCACTTATAACATTTATCAGAGCAGGTTCCTCCACCAAGCTGGAATAAATGACATACTCTATGAGGAGAAACAATAATTATGAGGGTACACAAAATTGTGATAGAAGATGGACTTGGACACTAAAATTTTCATGCTTTAATAGTACATCTAAAAAGTTTACAGAAGTGCACATATCAATGCTTATCTACATTATTGTTAATAATGCTCCTCATATTATGTATTCTTCAATAACACATACATTGGTAAATACTGAAATCTTATTTTCCAATCTCTGGTAAGTTAACATGAATAATGATTGTATTTAGAAACCAGATAAGAACTTCAATATATAAAACAGCTACATAAGTTTGTGTATAAATATCTTTCCATATCTATCACAATGGACCACAAATACATGTTATAAAAATAAAATCAACAGTACACAAATACTGAGATATAAAGCCAGCATTTGAAAAATGTTGATGAATCATTGGATCTGTTTACAGCAAATCATAGAAATACTCACTTGTTGAAAACAGGAGAGAAATAATACAAGTGGAGGCGATCATCAGGTGTGAGGAGCCCTTTTGAACAGACGAGAACACCCAAATAGCTCAGCATTTCTTTCTCCAGCTGGTTAACAAATTTTAGATATTTTCAATACCTTTAGCATAGGAAACACAACCAGTCCTATAGATTTTTACTGTATTCAAAATCAATTGATAAACAAGTTTTTTGAAATTTTCAAACTAAAAATTCAGATAATAAATACCTTACCTGATCAATCAGAAGAAACTTTCTTTTTATTCTCTTGAATTCATCAAAAGTAGCATACAAGCCAAACTGAAAAAAGGAGAAACATTTTAAATGACTTATGTAGTTTTTCATATTGATGCAAATCTCAAAAGAGTAATAAATAAAATATTTTCAAGCTAGAACCCATAGAGTTGAAATACTTCAAAAAGTGAAAAATACTTCACTTTCAGTTACAGCAATGCTTAAGATAGATTAAATTATCTTAAGCATTGCCACCTACCCACATGAAATGTGATTGAAAGAGAGTGAAAAGAAGCAACTATTTACTATGGTTTTTAAAAAGCATAGAATTTCTGCACAAGTATATTCGTACACAAGATTCACTGCACAAAGAAACATCAAGTTATGAAGGAAGAGGAAGAAAACATCAAGAATAATAAAAAATTCATGAAAATGGACAGAAATAAAGTGGGCATGAAAGATAGAAGTCCCAAAGGCCTAGCTAAAGCTGAGATAACCCAACAGCATTCCCATGAAGATGCATGTCTCCACACCAAAAGATAGACAAACCTAACTAACCTAGCCCAATCAATTATGACCTATCCTATGCCCCCTGAGAGAGTACTAGAGATAGCTCAGAACAAGTGGCCCACACTGCAGATCAAGAACTATAGTACTTTAAATATATAAAAAATTTAAAATCCAAAATTTAGAGAATAAAGTTCAACATTTGTATAGCATATCTGGCTTTGTAAGCATTTAAATTACTTCACTGAACACAAAAAAAATTCAGAAAAAGATATACATTCTTTATTTTTTCAAAGTTGATTTTTCAAAGGCCTGGGGAGAAAAATCTGTTAACACGTTGACTGCGATATTATTTTCCTAGGGGCAAAACGACCCACCGGTGGCTCGTTTCACAGTCAATGTGTTAAGTCAAAAACCATACATTTTTATATCATACATAGATAGGAGTTGGCTGTACTACCCATACTATTAGAAATTATCTACCTTTTCTAAAAATGTGTCCACTTCCACAAGCAGATGTAACTCCGAACACTTGATGAAACAGGTTTAATACAAATTTTGTCTATTATATAAGATTGTACATCTATTAAAAGACTAAAATGTTTACTATTGTTCCAGGTGATTATTACTTAAAGGTCAGGCAAAATGATCTGACACATTTGTAGGTTTAATAAAATGTAAATTAAGTAAAGAAACAAAAAATGTTTTTATTAATGCTTTTAACCTAAAATTTGTAAACAGTTTTAGTTTAACATGGTTTCAATGATGAAAATAGATAATTTTTCATATTAAATCTCTTTTGCCTTTTCCAATTAATTGAATTAGTTACATATTACTGTCAGGATTTTGTCGTACAATTCAAATGGTAGGTGCCAGGATTATAAGACCAGTGTCCTTTCCTAGAAACTACCCAGATTTTCACAAAATACAGATTTAAGAAGTCTGAATTATAAAGGTTAAATGTATAATTATAAGGTAATCAAGCAACTAACCTTGATCTGTTGCCACAAAGAATTCTTATGCCACTCATTTGACGGCATGCCTGAAGAATGCTCAAATTGAGACAGCTGAGAAACACAGGCTTCTCGAGAAGAGAAACTCGGATGCTCGTCATTTGCATTGATCAGGTTTAGAGTTTTCAAATGTTCATGTAGTGCTGTGCCCTGGAAAAAAGAACAAAGTGGAATTATTTATTAATGCACTCTTTTATTAATATACTGTAATGAAATACAAACACATCAATAAACATGCTATATGTAAACATAACTTTTATTTAGGAACTTCATATAATCAAAATATTAAGTAAATCATTATATATTCAAAATCTGGATAAACTTTTCTTCATGAAGTTTTAGAAATTGAAAAGGCTTTCATGGCATGAAAACATTTTATTTGTAGTTACCTAATCATAAAAATTAGAGCCATTTTAAAATGGATATACAAATATTTTCAATAAAGTTAGGTATATACAAGGTGTCCATGAGAAATGTATGCACCAAGTTTAAATGCTAACTTGAACACCCATAACCTGTTGGGTCACTATTTTTATTTTGAAGTCCTGTTTGAGCCTCTAATAATTCCTTTTCATTATCTAATAAATATCCAGACCCAACAAAAATAATTCATTAACTTTAGCCCTAACAAACTGTAATTATGATAGTGGAATTTTTTTTTATTTAATTACTGAGAGATAAGTTCTGAATTTTTGCCTTGTGTTATTACTGAAGAGTGAGCAGCGTTACAAACCAGCAAGCAAGGTGATCTAAGTTTTAATATCAAATAGATAATATTATGAAGAACTATTTTAAATTTGTTTTTATTTTATTCAGTTGGCTATGCTTTTGAGTACTTTTATAATGTTCATTTTTGAAGTGCCAAATTTGAAACAAAGCCTAATAACAATAACTAGCATATCTATGATACAGAGAAAAAATTATTCACAATGTATTATTAACTAAATCAGGGTTAAGAGCATCCTATAGTCAAAGTTAATACAAAGATAGGATAGCTGGTTAGTAGTTATAGCCAAATGATTGTAGTTTTTTAATAGTGTAAAACACTATCAAAAAAATAATGCCTTCAGTCATGCCCCTCACTATTCCTGAGGTATACAAACCTGTTATCCTATCTCTCTATCCAATCTTGACTGTAGAATGCCCTCAACTCTGATTAAATTCATAACATGCTGTAGAACTATCATTTGTTTTGTATCAGAGATATGCTATTTACTGTCATGAGCCTTTCTATTTCAAATTTCTACACCTTGAAAATGAGCCCTACAAGAGCACTCAAAAGCATGCTTGTATAATTCCTCAGCTTTTATCCCTTCAAAATTCAGCTTAATAACAGCCAAGTTTAATCATGTTGATACTTAAAATCAGTGGATACATTTTTCTATGGACAGCCTTATATGTCTTATATGATAATACATTAGGTTCACATATTTCTTTTTCATTCATAACCATTTACTCATGCACTGTGATTTAGATAGAAGAAAATTCATGCAACCAAATTCTCAGGTAATCATTGGGACTGTCAAAAAGGCAGTTTGCACCAGTAACATAGAAAATTACATTATTTTATTGAGATTTATTATAGTTTTTGAGAGCATATTGATGCTGATAGCCCACTACATATGTAAGTAATACACTCTGAAAGTTTCCTTTCAACAGGGAATGGAAGCAGTAAAACACAATACATTTACAATTTCTACATTTGTACTGCAACCAAATAAATTGCCAAATGTCTGACATGCTGTATCAATCTCTCCCTGACAGCCCCTAATGACTCTTGATATGAAAGTTTTTTTACTCTAATGATATTATAGTAATCCAGCTACATAATAGTATAGCTTGTTGGTTGCTTGATGTGTCAATTTTATTAATTTTTATTTCATAGGAGAATCTTAATGCAAGTGTAATTTTATTCTTTGTATATAGAAAATAGGGACAGATGGAATTAAGTAAAAATCATGTTCATCTGACCCACCTTTGATGATATGCAGTAGTGTAAATGATAGAATACTGAATATTGTATTTTTAATTAGAGTACTCATTGGAAAATTTAATGTTCTACTTGATGGCATAAAATATGAAACAACTTGGGTTAACATACTTTGATAATGAATAGTTCATTTCAAAGAAAACAATAGAAACATTCGTGCCCCATTCCATTGAATTATTGTGAAAAAACTACTCATTTCAAGAATAAAAATAAAAAGTCCTGTCAATTTGATGAGACATACATACTAGTCTGCCACAATAAAAACATTAAATCCTGAAATGAATTACAACTTACCTCAAACACAACTTCTTCATCTTCCATGTTTAGAATTGAAAGTATAAACTTTCAAACAAAAAATTAAACTGTTTTCAATAAAAGTAAAAATTGGAGCAGGCTTTACTGAAAAAGGTACTTGAGTTATAAGTTTATCAAGTAAAATTTAATTGCAGACACATAATAAATAGGCATCTTTTTCTTGAAAATTATTTATAAGTTTTTATTCAACCAAATAAAATTCATTTTCAATTAATCACTCTAACAAGGAATATTTTAATGTTGCATTGATGTCACAATCCCCAAAAAATCTTTAAGATCATTAATATACAAGTTCCATGCAGTGTTCTTCCAAAAACAAAACATACAGAACAGTTTGCATGTAAAAATTAAAGTAAAGATGTTTGAATTATGTTTGCATCACATAAATCAATGATGATCTAAATGTGAAATAAATATAGTAGCTGAAATAGTCACCTCATTAATTATCAATATTTCTAAAATAAAGAAAGAGCTATCCCTGAATAGTGACAGTAAATAAATTGCTACAACTAGTATTCAGAACACAATATCATTTCAGGTTTTAAGAATTCCCCTTAACACCCATTAGAACATTGGACTAACAAATAAAATTCTTTTATATATGATATAATTTTTGAGACTTGAAAGTGATGTTATTTTTGATTACACCTTTAACATGCAATAGAAAATGTGAATTTGAATTAATATGTGACATACATTCTGCAAAGTGGTTCTTCTTTAGTGAGTGTATGAAAACTGCCTGAGTATGAGAAGGAAAGAATTGTTAATGTGTCCATGTTTGCCCTACTCAAGCTCGGTGGCATGCCACTCTTCTAAAATATTACAAATTTGACTATGAAACCCACAGCAAATTAATATATTTTGAGATTAGGATGATTTTAGAGCAAATTTTTTCTGACAGAATTGCACTACTATATTTGTGTGAGAATAACTTAACCTTATCTAACCTAGCCTAGCCAAGTCTTATCTAACCTCATGAATTACTGTTTTAGAATTGAAAAAGTAGCACAAAAAAGCTAGATCTGGTATAAAATGTATCTACCAGTTTTCTGTATGTTTGGTTCACCAATAAATCCCAAATGTGCATCAAAATCTCCCAATACCATTGCTCTATCTTCCTCCTTGTCCTCAAAGCAGGCTAGAGTATCCTTTACTTCTTTGCCCATTTCTATCTTAATCCACCTCATCCATATACAGCAATATTAAATTGATCTTAACCCCTTTACACATTATGACTGCATAACACATATCTGAATTATAACTATAAATGACTGTACAACCGACTCTCAGTGCCTATCCTTTTTGTTTTTAGAGCCTGTCTCTTGGCTATCTTTCTATAGGCATCAGTTGTTTGCATCCTTTCATAATTCTTACGAGTTTTCCTCTGTGATGCAAATTACAGATTTCTTCACATATACATTCTTCAGTAATTTTTTTCATTTTATCAATATTAAGACTTTTAATGTTTATCAAGACTTCTAATCTTTCCCATGCTTATCTACTAAAGATTTCTTCATTTACATTGTTCATTTTTCATACATCACCTATGATTTTTTCATTTTGGTCATGTCAGAAGCTATGGTGACTTTTTCAAGTAGTAAATTATTATGAAATTTAAAATTCTTAGCTTTTATCAAGATCTGCTATTTCATATATACATTTCGAATAATAACTAGTAATGGTCAGGTAAAACCATTCCATTGTTTGGCCTAGTGTAATTGCATGAGTAATGTTGAAATTTCCAACCTTTAATTCTTCAACAAAAAGTTTATTATAAAATTCTGTATCTTTCCTTTAAAGGGCTGCTCATCTGTGACTAGAAGATTCTGCAGTATGATATGTACTCCAAGTTATTTACTCTATCTTTATCATCTTGCTTTTAGGAGTCTTTCAATATTTTTTATACTTCTTTTGTGACTTCTTGGTTAATTTCAGATTTAATCTCTTCCTTAATTTTTCCAAATTGTCTCTCCAATATGCCAAGCCTTTCCAATAAAGCTTTGTTTTCATCCTGCAGTATCAGATTTTCCTCTCTCAGTTTAGTATTTTCCACTTTCTGGCCTTGAACCCCTTTTTTCAGTAGAGCTAGGACTCTATGGTACAATGGTGGGCATGATGGCCTCACAGCCAAAACGACCTAGGTTTGAGCCTAGACTCAAGTGGGGCTTTTCATGTAACCACGGACTATTTCTCTTGGGAAAGGAAGTTTAAACCATACATTCCTTACATCTCCCACCACACCAATAGTTTGAAGGCATTTAAAACCCAACGGTAAAACGTGTTGGAATAAATAAAAGTTCTTTTTTAAAGCCCTCACAAAATTAGTCAAAGTCCTGTGCCTCTGATAGTAGACTGTAAACTTTTTCAGAAACATTGACACAATTAGAATGATACCATCATTAACATTTGTCACACTGAATGTTGCAGTTATATTTTACCATGTCACTACACTTCCCACGTTCATTTTTTTATTTTAGCCTTCAAGTCTTCAGCCCCTTTAGATCCTTCTTGAATTTACCTCTGTATCTGCATCGTTAGCACTATCTTCTTCTTCTTCTAGAATCCTGATGGATCTTGAAAGTTGTTGGATTTCTTTATCAGAAGTCCG
>VOMN01020508.1:0-16659 GCA_014899125.1 Orchestia grillus
AAGTCTTGGTGTGTCATGCGTGCAGTCTCACACAGCGGGAATTCTTGGTGTGTCATGCGTGCAGTTTCACACAGCGGAAAGTCTTGGTGTGTCATGCGTGCAGTCTCACACAGCGGAAAGTCTAGGTGTGTCATGCGCGCGGTCTCTCACAGCTGAAAGAAAGGCTTGACTGGGTCGCGAGGGCGGCTGCAGGCGAGTGTTTGGCATGCAGTTTGCCGCTCCAGATGACCAGCACAATGCCGCCTCCTGGTGAATGGTGCGGGAAGTTGCCTCGGCTAAAATGGAGCACATGGCTCCATGGAGCACACGGTGGTCTTAAGAAAATCGCGTCTGTTCAATGGCAAGCGTAATGACGGAGGAAACTGCGTGAGCGCCGGCCTTTGTGAGCCGAGGGTGCTAACCTCCTGATTTATAATCGCCATCTTGTTTATGAGCTGCGTAAGTTGTACGTTAGCGATTGAGTGCAAAAGATATAAAGGAAATTGCGTTTGTTTCATCACGGGAAAATGACGAAAAGAATTCTCGACCTGCTGTACGTCGGACTTTGAAGTCCTGTGTATTAACCTCGAGATTTATGATGACTCGTTGATTTATGAGTTTGTAATATTCCTACCAGGGCGATTGAGTACTCGGGAATTACAGTATCGGCTTCATGAAGCGATTAGGGTGAGAAAATTAAGATGGCTTTATTTATTTCATGCTTTGATGTTCGAGGTGGGCACGAGCCATGCCTCCTTTGTAAGATATAGGAGGCATTGGCCTGAGGCATAAGAACATTATTTTCTCATGACGTAATTAGTGTTGAGCGTAGGATTTGCCTTGGATATAATTTTAAGGCAGTTAAAAAATCAATTCACCGAGCATCCACTTAATCGCCACACGCATTTTGAGCAGAACATTTGTGCAAACCGAAGTACTGTTCCCGGAATGGCTTCTGCACACCTTCGGTCATGATATCAACTAAAACGCTATCTTGAATTTCATTTTTGTATCGCTAAATCGTACGTATTTGTACTGGTCTTTGAACATTTTCTTTTCGATAAATATAAACATTTAATAAATCCTCATGCATCCGGTTTCCCGAATTCATGTAAATTATTCAATTCTTTTTTTTATGCTGCAGTTAGGACATCATTTATGTCCGGTAGAGCTCGGAGTTTCCATTGAGCTTTTTACTTTCAAGCTTTTGGAATATTTAAATCGGATATTGAACAGCTACGGCGTTTCACCTTTTAAAAAACCCGTTGCAAGAAAATGTTTATGTTTATGTACGTATAACGTGCGATATCAACAAACACTGTTTATATGAATGGAATTCCCTTGTTAAATGCGACGCATATTTCGTAACGTTAGGTCGGTAAAAAATTGAGAGAGTCGTTTGAAGCAGACGTTCGTCCAGGTATTGTTATTGGGATGATGGTCGAGTCCCCGACTGACATTGACTGGAAAATTAATTCGATTAAATTGATATCGATGCTTTATTGCGTGTGATAAATTGCCTTGCGAAGACAAATCGATGTCACCTGTTGCTTTCATTTTTTAAAGGTAGTAATGATCGGGCCTTACCGCATCATTTTGATAATTTCAATCATTGGATATCGACTCGTTGAACTGTACGAGTAAATACGGAGAAAGTGAAAATATACCGTCAATGTATCGATTTCTCCGCATTTCTACCTAACTGATGGTTGTGTGGTCTTGGCCAACCTTTGATTAACCATTTATAGTTTTATTGATACGAATAATTGAATTAGTGAACTAGTATTTAAGCACAGAACTCGGTTGATAGTTATTTACTACTGGTTCATTTGCATTCAGAATGAACGAATGCTATGAAAACAATTTGTGCGGTCTGCTAAATTACCTAAACATTGTGCTGAAAGAACAACGCGCTGTGACTTCGCCAGTCCCTCTCCTCTGAATTATTCAGTGCTGACAGATTACGGAAACGGTGGTGCACTTTGAATGTCTAGCGGGATAAAATATTCACAAGTATCAAGTTTGATGCTGGGACAAATTTCAAAGTTCAGCCAGGTGGCAGCTCATGTAGATTTAATGGGTCAAGTTTTCTTCATTTTGCACAAGAAAACCGTAGTTAAGTCGGTAGATATTGCTTGCACAGGGGGGATAAAATTTATCCTAGTTAATTTCGGTGGCTTGTGATAAGGAATACCGAATTATCCATGGATTGAAAAAATTAAATCACAGTTTTTCGTTTAATCTGTTATGAAGTGTGTGAAGTAATGCAATTTTGAGGAGTCGTATTAAAATCAACTCAAGAATTTTAACTCTAATCAACTTGCAACTATCATATTATGTTATAACTGTTTGGATCATACTGGAATAGGAATTCGTTTCTATTATATCATTATCACTATTATGCAATCATCTCATTATATCGTGCATTCGATTTAATGCAATTACTGAAGTAGGCGCACCCTGTTGTTGTGGAACCGCTGAACTGGGAAACAAGTTTCACGATTTCACGGTGGGTGCATTCGACGGCCCATATCACCGGTTGCTTGCTGCAGACTTTGGTGTTACTTCTTAAGGATAATGTGTACTCCATCATCGATATTTCTCAATGGGGAAACCCAGAGAAGTGACCAGGAAAACATCACGTTCGAAAAAACATGAAATTCGAGCTTGATATTTTGGAGCTTGAGTTGGTAGGCACAAAACAGAAGGCCATAGGCCACACGTTCAATAATTAGCTCATTACGCGGCGTGATTGCCTCACCTCTTGGGGTTCTGGGGACTGAATTATTAATTCGGAAATCCTAGCGATGCATCTTCGTAATTATTGATGTGTCCTGCTGCCCAATTTGGCTATGGTAAATAGTGGATCTGGGCCTAGTTTGTCATGCAGTTCCCACAACGCTGTCTCGCAATTTCCTTTTAAATGAGGGGCTTTCGCAGTGAGCGATGCGTGTGAGGTACTCGTATGCTTACGAGAGTGCGTAGCGTGCGAGTGCTTTCTAAATGTGTGTGGAATATTTGTGTTTTTTGCAAGTTCATGTTAGCTATTACGAATTTTTCGTCATTGAACGAACGCGTGGTAAGTCTCCACGTGTTGCTATGCCACTTACCTAATAACTTTGTTTCCCCTGAGATTCTTCTTAGACCTTGTCATGATTCTACTGAAAAATTACCTGGCAGGACTGTTGAATTACCCAGCACCTCGCATAATTAATTAACCAAATCTTGAAGTTTTGAAAGGGTTGATGCGTGTTGCGGTCTATAATTCTTACGAAGGATCTCATTCTGAATGGATAAGGCTACTAGTTACTGAGAGGGGCGCTAGCAGCTGCCACTTAGCAGTTCATTTGAGGACGAGCGACGCCAGGTATTGGGTATTGACAGGCGGACTGGCGGCCTCATCTGCTGCGTCGCTCACGCTAATTCCCAGATCTCGAGCTGCTGGGGTGAGGGGCGCTCCTGCTGCTGCTGCCTCTGCTTCTGCTGCTGGTCCTGTTGCCGCTACTGCTCCTCTGCTGTATTCACTGAGGCTGCTGCCGCTGTATTCACTGAGGCTGCTGCCGCTGTATTCACTGAGGCTGCTGCCGCTGCATTCACTGAGGCTGCTGCCGCTGTATTCACTGAGGCTGCTGCCGCTGTTATTCACTAAGGCTGTTGCTGCCGTTATTCACTGAGGCTGCTGCTACTCCTACAGTATAGATATTGCTACTGTTTTATGAGTATGCATACTGCGGTTTTCTTCTGTTTTGTAGTGCATATAATGCTGCATCTTTAAACGTACAACTGTCACTGCTGCATCTATCACTGTTCTGCTGCCACAGCGGCAGTTACAGTACACTTGCATGCACAGTTTGTAGTTTTGTACATGTTGCTGCTACTGCCAGCGTGCGACTGAGGTGGCTGCTGCTGTTACATCAGATGTTCTTCTGATATTACAGCATCTACAAAAAATGTTTTGGTGATAATAATACCGTTACAATAATTGTTTTGATGATATTTCTCCAGGCACAATAAATGCTTCGATAATATTGCTTCGGTTTTAATAAATATTATTTTTAATACTGCAACAGAAACTGCATGAAATACTACACGTGCATTTAATAGTTCGTTAATGGTCATTAAAATGGCCATAACTGACCTTTATGACGTATGTTCTCAATCTATTTAGTGTCAACTCATTTTTAACTTCTCTGGTCAGTAAATTTGATATATGAAATTTATTCACATTCGTTTGAAGCAAATTGTCGATCGTACTAAACAAATATGGATGTAATTTGGTTTACAGATTTGCTTATGTTTTATGTTTGTCTTCAACCACGCTAGAAATTAGAAATTGATAAAAATAGCTCACCTTGACGATTTTCAATCACCGAATTCTTCTTTTGCAATCTTTTTAAATAACACATTTTTATGAGGGCATCAATATTGTAAACGTCAGCTTTTCTACGAACACAATATTCCTTGGAATTCACAATTAAGCATGAAAATTTATCACGCCGTGTTTTTCTTTCAAAGAGCGTATTATGAGTGAATCGATCCTGTGAGCGTTAGATTCCCTCTCATCGCTCAATTCTTTTGAAGTTGCCATTCACAAGATCGCTTAGCGGTTAGAAATCGTGTCTCTCCTGAGAGGAGGTTAGCTCGCGCGCACCCTCTTCGAATCTGATCAGCACCAAACTTGGCCCAGAACTCGCGAGTTTTCCATCGACTTTACTGAGTTTTTGCCTCGACGATTCCCTCGTTCTGGCGATACGAGCTGTCAATCTCACATTATTTCACAATAAGTTTTAGGGTGCCAGTGATATTGGGTTACGCTCGAGACGAACAGTAAATACACATATTAGGGCTAGTCGCAGACTCGGACTCTCGAAGAGACTTTTCATCAAGTCGTACTTTTTTACGTCCCTTCCGAGTTGTTCAAGCAGTTTTTCAGCATACCAAACTGGGTAAGTTAGCAAATGACATAAATGTATTAGTAATTTTCGTGATTCTATGAATTTGAAGAATTATAGAGGGTCCTCCAATGGATGCTGAATACAATTTTCTTGCATTCGAATTGTTTCAGTGTTTCTTCCCCGTTTTTTTTTGCTGCCAGGCTCCTCATATCCTCTAGCTAAAAAATAAACAATGCGCAGATATCGCTTTATCCTTAAACCAACAGTACAGCTCAATGGACGATGTCATACAGAACTCCAGGTGTCTTCCTATGCCGTTAGTGAGAGAGCTGTGTTTATCCCTGAGAGTTAGGACGGAGCGTTCCAGTGTTTGCTGGCCCTCAGCAAGCGCTTTGGTTACATCTCTTCTCTACACCGTATTTACTTTAGCATTCTCACGTATGAAACAGATCGCGGTGTACGTGCGTATGGATGTTTATTGGTACAAGTTAAATTTCTGTAGTGTTGCTTAGGCCTGTCGTACGTCTTCCATATTGTAATGAAATTTGGTACACTTTTCAGGCTTGTTCGATCTAATTTCTTACTTTTTAAAATACTTTCACATACGGTTAAGTGTCGTAAAGGAAATCATTGCATAAGCCCCTTATTTAAGCACTGTGTTTTCTTCCTAGGACTATGTGTTGAGAACCACCTGGCTTTTTGAGCACTTATTTCTGAAAAAAGACTCGTCTCATTCTTTAGGGTTGGTGGAACTTATGGTAGAGGAAGCCATACTTAATGCTGTGGGCTAAGCCACGCTGTTTCTCGGCAAAAGTGTTCCTTGGCCAAATTTTTACGAGCTTCGCCAAAGAAGACATTTCACAGAGACCGGAGTTTTAGATGTTGCGCGACCAAAGGCTTTCCTTGCACAATTTGTCGCTCGTACTCGAGACCCTGCTCTGATATTTTCAGTTTATTCTATGTAAATACATGCGCTTATTTCCCTCGCTCTCAGGGGCAAGGGACGCCATGTTTTCGTAAATATTCCACAGAAGACAAAAAATTGGAGAGATTGCACGCTCGTAGATAACGCTCCTCCAGAGGGACATGCATACGTGCGTGGCCTAGGACATGCTTGAGCTTTTGACTTCTCATGCTACAAAATCCTACAAAAAATCTATAAGAGTGCTCCTCAATTTCTAAAATGCCATCTGAAATTGAGGCATTCATCGTTATTCTATAGTGGAACGGTACACTGCAACCCTGGCACAGGACCTCTCAACCACGGGTATTCATGAGAATGTACATCAATGTATGAATCGTAGTTTAGACTCACCAATGATCTTTAATCAGCTAGTGTTTATTGAGGCACCTGCATCCCTTAGCTGGCGCAGCGGAGCCAGAGCTACGAACGTCCCAGTTCGTACAATAGGTGCTCGAACAGACTTTTCAAGCCATTTTTTGCTACTGGTTTACGAATTTCGTTTCGGCGAGCGAACTGGAGAGCGCTTGGCGAACGCCTCAGTCGGCGAACGCACTCAGCTCAGCCCCTGTTGTGGCGCACTTACCATTAAAACTGCTCAACATTTTAAGGTTTACTTGTTCTTACCGAGTTGTTTTAGGCATCTTATGACTCCGAAACAGGGCAAAAATTGAGGTAACAGAAAAACTTTGTGTGCTAATTTCAAGATGAATGCCAGAGACTACTATGTACACCCAATAAAATGTAAATTGATTGTAGATTTATCATGTTATTTTATTCATTGTTGTGTGTAGGTGATAGGGATTTATTTTATTTTATTCTTTTACCTTCTCACAGAAAATCACTTGTCGGGGAAAATGCAGTACTTCTAATAGTGGAAAAATTTAATATATATTTACAGAAATTTTGTCGGATATTCGCATAGATTTGCTGGCAATTTGATTCGCAGAATGAATCATGAGTTAGCGAACTAATGTTCCACACTTTTCTCGATACCCTTCCAATAATTATAGAAGCAAAAACTTTGTGCCAAATGTTAACAAGGAGTTACGTTGGTCTTATGCTGCAGTATGTTGCTCCAGTATCTTAAAATTAGATGATGTTAATGTTAATGAAATGGTGATGCTGATGATGATGTTAATCAGAACTTTGGAATTTAGGGAAGTAAATGAAACATGTATCTGAATTGTTTCCGCTTATCACTCAAATTCACTGAAGTTTATAAGATCTTTAACATTTTTGTAACATTGGATCATTTACAACGTCACTTTAAGTTTTGCATCGGTTCAATTCGGTCACCGAGAACCAAAATCTTTTAAAAATTAAGTGATATTCGTCACTGCAAACAGTTCACGTTCTACGGACGGTTCGTGAAAATTCTTCAACCTTTCGAAAAGTTTTTTGCGTTTTTCTTTGTTTCCTCCTCTAAGCAGAGCGCTATTCAGGACTCTCCGGTACTCCAATAAAGCAACTTAATAAAATAGTCGCATGACTACTTGAGCTGAACTGAGGCTTGAGCTTCAGCTAGATGCTTCTTCGTTTTTGTAGCGAGATCGTGAAAACACAAAAATTATTTATTCGTGGAGCTTAGAACATGACTCAAGCTCTGAAGCTAAGGCTTCCTGAACACCATTCGTTTGTTTTCCTGCATTTGAATTTTGTTAATACATTTCGAATATTTCCCCCAACTTGTTAAAATTTTCTAACGCTTTTCAAATGCATTTTCTTTTTTGAAATGAAGCTTTCCTGTATCCCTAACGACGGCTCTTCAATAAGTAACGGGGGTTTTTATATGCAGTTAATACATTACCATCGTGGGGCAACAAGAATGACCTTCGGAGGTGATCATCTAGAGGCGGTGCACGCAGCACTCAAGTCATCCATAAAGATCTCATAATGCACCGCAGCTACGACGGTGGCCTCCCATTACTGAGGAGCCGTGTACGGAAAAAGAGGGCTTTCCTTGCTGGTATATATGTAAGGCACCCAATGTAGGTGGGGCCGTATGAAAGTCTTCTTACGTCGGCGCGGTGGTCTGCATGTAAGTCCCCCTACGTAGGGTGGTCTGCATGTAAGTCCCCCTACGTCGGCGCGGTGGTCTGCATGTAAGTCCCCCTACGTCGGCGCGGTGGTCTGCATGCAAGTCCTCCAATGAGGGTGCGGTGGTTTCTTGTGCAAGTAGAAATATTCTCGCTTTCGAGGAAGTTCTGGAGCAAAAAATTAATCTTTCCACTTCGAGAGTAGTTAGAGCTGGGACATGACTGAGACGCTACTGTTATGTTCAACCCTTTGAATCCTTGCGATACCGCCGTCTCCGCTCAGTTTTCGTGTGTTAAATGAAACTTCCTAAATTTTAGACAAATTTTAAAAACTATTCATATTCCTTAGACTCCGAAGGCTCCACACTATTGGGACGTAAATTGAAGGGCTCAAATTTAAGATGCTCTAGTGTTAATTTCCATCTCTAAAATCTCGGGTTTTTTCAATACACAACGTGGACGTAGGTTGTTTACAAACGTGTATATGGAATATTCATTAGTTCTTCATCAAGCCTGTAGATAAGAAAGCCGGAGTCAAACGAGATCCCAGTGTACGTTTCACGCCACCTCATCAATAATTGCAACTATCCAACAACGATATCTGCGCTTGATTGGTCAAAATTGTATATTATAATTCGGAATAATTATACAATAGCATACTATTAGTATGAATAATTATACAATAGATGTCTCGACAAAAAATTTAGACTAGGATAGGGTGACGAGGATGCACCTGCACCCGAACGTCGTAACGCGTATGGTCTGTGCATGTAAATATATAGCAGGTCTGTTCTTTCCATAATTTCAACATATTTACATTTTTTACGTTGAAAAAGTTAGGTATTAATCTGTCTTTATCTTAGTAGGTCTGATTTTTTAAATTTATTTTATCTGAAACTTTGAATTTAACCGGCTGCAGAATTACGCATGCTATTTTTCACTCCTATGTAAGGAAGAATTCCCAGAATGACGGAATCCGGCCAACTCCGACTCTGCTAGGAGGGGCGGCGCGTTGTAGACGCGGCGTGTGCGTGAGCGGCAACGGACTCCTTGAGCTCTTCTTTAGCTGGCGTGCGTTGTGCACAGAGCGGTTTGCTATATGCGGATTCATATCAAAATTTTACTGTCAGACTCTCCATTTGCCCCGACAACTCCTGAGCATCAATTTAGCAATGGAACTTCGAGATGAACTGCGCTGAATAGAACGGCTCAGAATGGTGTGTCGTTTTAGACTATTGCGAGACTTAATTGACTTCGCTGATAAAAGTTGAGCGTTTGCGTTTGAAGTGTGGAAACACTAAATGTTTCAATGTATTTTGAGCTCATATTTTGATATGATATCCTAGCGACTAATATTTACATTGAAGGTACCGCATCTATGTATAATAAATTCACGTGTATTCAAATTATTAACAATCAATTTAAATATTGTGTACATTCATTACAATTCATAGAACTTAGCACACGTACGCACAATTTGTATGAATATGATTCTTTTATGAACATTCGTTATATTTGCCAAGTAACTTCCCTCAGAAATTCAATTGGTGACACTTTGATAAACATGGACGCGGAGTTATGCTATGTTTTTTTCTGAGAAATCGAGAAGTTTCGGCATTTTCTTACTTCCTGCGACACAAATGTGTTTGATTTTACGTGACTGCCTCAGTAGGCTCAGCTGCGTAGCCAGATGTACCATCGTTCATTCGACGTTTCGGTTGTTTGAAATCCAAGTGGCAGCAGAATTTTAACATTGAAGGGTATAAAAAACACCAATGATTGACTTTGAAGGAATGCCGAGTTGCATTTGAAGGCGTAAAGCTTGAAGAAAATGATAAAACTTAGCCAGATATTTACGAGATGTGACATCTTCAAGTCCACGTAAGGCTTTTCGAACATGAAATGCAGATGTAACATGCCTCAATCGGTAGTTGATGGAGACACTGACAGAGCGAAAGCAAAAGTTAGTCTGTATGACCAATCGGCTCTTTATGCTTTCTGTTCTCAATGCTAATTACAAATCGAGTGGAACGGCATGGAAAAGACTTTAAAAAATGATATTAAAATCCAACAGTTCTGTATCGGTGTATACTCGTACATGTCAAATGATCCACACCTGTTTGGTGAAATTAGTTGCAGAAGGAATTACTTTCTTGACAGAACATAAAAATAAAATTGCAATACCTATTCGTTATGATTTTGTATGATAGTGCACGGTCTTTCTAAATTTAATTTGAGAACCTCTCAATCTGCAAATAGATGTTAGCCTTCACGCGCGTGAAAGGTGAATTCAAAATTCTATACGTTCGTTTAGAATGACTCGACTTTTATGGCTGTTGTACTCAAAGTTTCTTGAAGTGAAGGAAAAACGAAATTAGCACGAAAACATTTGCGGGACCTTTTCACGCGGGTCCGCCCAGAGGAGAGTGACCGACAGGGACAAGGAACGAGACCATGATCGAAAATGTGTTCACCAATCGAAGGCTCACAAAGGGTTGACTGAACAACAGTTCAGACGCTAAAGTTCAGTAAGCAACTAATTTAGTTTTGGGCGAGCGCAACCTCGAAGTAAACGAACTGAACAGTTAAGAAATTAGCTTGCAACTCTAACTAAGCAGCAAGAACACAGACGATGGTCGATGACTGAAATCCAAGGCCTTGCCTCGACTTTATACAAAAAGGTTGAAAATTGAAGTAAAAATGCAGATCTTTAGATAATCAGATAAAAGCTAGCGAGTGCACAGATTAACGACGCATCGTTTGCTGTAGATAGGACGTGTTTTAAACGACGGCAGCTCTGAGTCAGAAGTGCAACCAGTGGGTAACAGTGCCCCGAAGCTCTTCAAAGCGATGCAGCTCCCCGAAAGCTAGAAAAATAAATAAGAAACATGACCTCGGACTTAATAATATACTGCAATTAATTCAATAACACCTGCTATGCAATATTAAACTAATGCACACCTGGTTACTCCGGCAACTAAAGAATCTAGGCAGCGGAAAAAACCGTGTTAACGAGAATGAGATAATAAAATAAGATTACGGATTGAAGCGGCGGCACCCCAGTGTGGCCTCGGCGTGACGGTCGAAACATCTCTAAGTACATCTAAGAGAAAGAGCGAAGCTCTTGCTGGGCAGTACGAATCCACAGGGCAAACCGGATGATCGGCGAGACTCAAGTATCGGTCTTGAGCTAGTTCTACTATAGTTATGCTGAATTACGGTTAATGGTCGAATTCTTATGACCCACCCAACTAGACGTTATAATTCCCTTTAAATACTGACAATCAAGAAAAGCAGTAATATTTGCACCTAACTCACCTAAGGAACATGTGCCCGAGTGGGAGAAACTTCGGGACGGACGAAAATATTTAAAATAAATGTTACTTGTCACGTTGAACTCCAGTCGATGGAAAAAACTTTTTAACAGGAAAGTTAATAATTTTTAGGAGTTGGTAGAGAAGTTAGCAACAATAGTGAGGAAGTAAAGCGTGAATCAGCTCTTACCCAACCATTACGGCTTTCACCAAGGCGAGTAGCTCAACTTCATAAAAGGTTTAAGATAAGTACTGATCAAGTCAAGCATTCAGTTGGTAAAGGAAATCTGAAGTTTCGACATAAAAGGGAATTGTTAAAATACTGGCACAGTCACTCGGAAATTAGTAACAGAAAGACGGTAAGCAATAAGCAATAGGTAGTAGGAAGGTTCCGGTAGTGGGCTGCGTCCCAGCCACAGGTCAGCTGGGGTACAAGTGGAGGACACCCAGGGCGTGAAATAACTCAGGAGCCCAGGTCTTCATAATAGATGCCCTAGCGCTAACCCAACCCAGAGTTTAACGAGCTTGAAATCCCCGTCGTGAATACGGCAAGCAAGTGTCCACACTTTATGAAGGGGATTCGATCTCTGTTCACGTCCCTCACTAACACCCCGACACTACCTTCGAGCCTTCATGATATCTCTAATTAAAGTCAGAACAACTGAGTAAACCCAGCGAAGGAAAGGAAAATGTGAATTTTTCACGCATTTTCGTTAAAAATTCATTCTCATAACTTTCACAAGCCTGTGATTTTGTTATCAAAGATGTATGTAAGCTTCCCGGGTAAAAAATTAGTCACCTATTGTTTTTTGAGCTCTAGTTATTTACTATGCTCACCAATAGGTTTTCAAAACTGTGATCGAAATTTTATTTATATGCAAGTACTCAACAGGCATCAGTTTTAATTCACACTTAGTAGGGCAAAGACTTGTTTCTTAGGTCCTCCACAACGATGGAACGAACGTAAGTTGCCTCAGAGTTGCTAAAATGTGCTATTGCACTTGGTCGTGCTAAAGGACACCCAGTGAAGAAAGTCGCGAAATTTTTTGAGTTTCATGCTGCATTGTTATGCGAGTTTACCAATAATAGAAACCCCCCTCATGGCAAAATTGTGGTCAGAAGAAAATTCTAACTTACCACCATATGTTCCGTATAGTTGACAGGAATCGCTTTGAAAGAACGATTGAGCTACTGAGAAACGTTAATGATGGTCCTCCTTCCCTGGTTTCTGAAGGAACTTTTCTTTGGGGACTCCATGCAATGGATATATGGAGCACAGTGACCCTTAAACGGCCGATGTTAGTTCATGCCCACAATGCCATTCGCTTAAACAGGACTATTGTACACTCATATTGGACTGTAGAGGGGTGGAAAAGTGTCATGTAGTCAGATGAATCAAGATTCCGTTTCTATAGCAATGGTGTCTGCCGTCGTGCTCAGCGGAGACCTCACGAAGCTTTCAACGAAGCCTGCGTGCAAGGGACGATGAAACGAGGAGGAGGGCCAGTCATGCTCTGAGGCAGTTTGAACTACACAGCAGTAGGGGCTTAAGTTGAGGTATCCGTCAGACTGAACCAGCCTGACTGCATTGATCTGCTGGACAAACAAGTTTTGCCATTTGCTCAATATCTGAGTGGAGGAAGGCATGTTGCTGGGCCCATCTTTCAGGATGACAACTGCATGGTGTATAGGACTGTAACTGTGTCTATTTAGCATCAGTCATCCAGGATAAGAGACACATCTAGGCTGGTCGGCTAAGTCACTATACATGGATTCAATAAAAAATGTGTGGGGCTACCTACAACGACAAGTTAGGTATCGAGAAGATCGTTCACGTACTGTGGCCGCACTACGAGATCAGCTGATGCTAGAGTATTTCAAAATCGAAAAGGTTTACACTAGGACGCTTGTTGACTCATTGCCATGCAAAATTACCGTGTTATTCGTGCTCGGGGTGATCTTACACTATATTGGTAGCAGGTGACTAATTGTTTTTATATCGGTGGCTAACGCATTTAAAAGTCAAATACATTGTCTTGATAAGAATAGAATTTACAATGCCGTAAAACAGTCAACCGGTCAACATTCGTGAGGGCGACGACCTTGTAAATTAAACCCAATTTATAATTTTAGCAACCTTGAATATGGTGATAAAAATGTTGTATTTTTTGTCATTTAGCGTTGTGCCCTTATAAAATAGATACCATAGGAATTTTCGGCGTGCGTTTTCCGCTTCAAGTGATTTTGGCCTGGAGTATTTAGCTAATTGTAGGGTTCATTTTATTATGGTTTTGTTTTATGCAAGGTTTGTGGGATGTCTTTCTAAAAAGTAGGAGAGAGGCTGAGAGACGATGTGCAACAAAGGCCATTGGCTTTCAATCTTCAATTCCAATTGCGTCAATAAATATTTCACGATGGCGAGCAGAAAGTACCGTGCGCACGTTGATGGACGGCAGCTACGTCGAAACAGAAAAGTTATGACTGTTGATCATGCGTTCACGCTACTCTAAAAAAACATCCTGGTGTTTATTCAGTCCTGAACAACGCTGTCTAGTACAAGTACGCGTCATAACTGCGCGTTGGACTGAGAGCTTCTTATTTTTTGATGGAAAAGGGAATGGGTTGTTTGCTGGACCCACAAATGGAAATGACGCGTATATTCGCATACTTCATTTTTAAAGTCATCAACCCTTTTGTAAAAATAAAGGATGAGACCTGTACTTGGTTGATGTAAGTTTCACCAGGATCAACCAAGGGCGGTGCATTTGCACCGATCGAGACGAGGGAGAGCAATGTTTACTGTCCAGCACTTTGTGGTGAAGAAAAAGAGTGCTTGGAAGTATATCGCAAAAATCAGACGTGACTGTGAAGGACTGCTTTAGAACTTTGCTTTACCGCTAGAAAATGTTTTACTGATATTCAAGAATGAATAATCTAAATTTAAGAGCCTGATTCATTTTTGAAACATCCAGAGGAGACGGGCACTAACTTTGGCTTTCATTGTCAAAGCATACCAATTTTACACATTCTGTATTTTTTAGGGGACGAATAATTTCAAGTCAGATATTCCTCAACGATGGTGCCGTGCTGCTTGAAAATAAGATCGGAGCTTGAGCCCTTCAATAAAGTTTATATAATTCACAAAATCTTTAGGTATAATGAGTGCGCGCGAAGACCAATAAAACTTCAACACCGAGTTTTGGTAAATATACAGGATGTGCGGGCTATTCGAGGACATGTCGTTTTGAGTTCCTACATATTCAAATGATTTTCACTATTACTTTCTTTATTGCAGATAGCTCATTTAAATTTAGATGTTGCCCAAGAGATAAAAAGAAATGCAGTCCTAGTTGCTTCAACTGCAACTGTGATGGTTTTAGGAGTTGTGAGTAGTGATTGTCATGCCATGACACCGTACATTTTTCCTCAAGGTCTTAGGGTTTATACTGCTACCAATGTTCTAAAAAACTGTTACGCCCTGGATAAATTAAGTATCTAATAGAAGGCCATATGTCTTTCAGCAAGACTCAGGACCTTCTCACATAGCCATAGTGATCCAAGATTTATTATAAGATAATTTTTACATTCTTATGACTCCCACATTGTGGTCCCCAAATTCGCCAGAGTTATATCCTATGGGCTATTTCACGTGCTGCGTTGTTGAAAGGGAGACTAATCAAGATCCACATAGTACGGTAGCTTCACTGAAGGCCGCCATTGTCTTTATGATGTCCGAAATGAATAAGGACCTCGTAAGTTCAGCTGGTCAACGGTTTTGGACCCGCATAAAAGCAAGCATTGAAGCCAAAGGTGGCCTCATGGGATATTTTTATAAAAAAGTATCATCAAAGATATTTGTACAAACTTGATTTTAACACACACATTTATTACTGGATTATTTTTTAACCTTCTAAAAATGTCTTCAAATAGCCTTTACACCCTGTACGTTCTGGTGAACTTGTTTCCCGATGGAAAGTTGGACTGACTTGAATATTAAAATGAAAACGTCCCTTCATGGTTTCGCTATGCTCTGAAATTCCGAATCTACTTACTGAGCGAAGGTTGTAATGATTAATTTATTACTATTCCATCCTCGTTACGCAAGTCCGTTTGCATCTCTTCAGAGCGTCTCGATTTTGCCTACTGTGAACAGGCGATGTTTTAAATATTCAATGAGAAGGTGAACATTAGCTGAGACAGCGGCAGGGCTCCTGCACACCGGTGTCTTTGGAACATAAGCTCAGCACACTGTAGCGCAACTGCACACTACACTTCAGTATCGTTGATACACAAGTTCTCCACACTGTAGCACAACTGCACACTGCACTTGAGTATCGCTGATACACAAGCCCACCACACTGTAGCACAACTGCACACTGCACTTCAGTATCGTTGGAACACAAGCTCGCCACACTGTAGCACAACTGTTCACTGCACATACGCACACACCTTTCAGTCCACTGTCAGCGCACCGCAGTATTCCACAGGGATTACGACAGCCTTCGTTTCAATGGGATGTGCTTTGCCACGATTTATTCTGTTTGAATTACGAGCTAGGGAGCGTGGAGAATCGCCACGTTTGAAGTAGAGTTATGCCATCAGTTTTGCATGGTCCCACTGCATGCTGGCTGCAATATTCGGCGAGCGGTGACAATAGCCTGTCATCGATTATTGGAACACGTAAGAATTTTTCCAGATACCCGATATTTCGGGAGTCCTTCTCCTTTCCTTGCAGGAAACAAATCCCTGTGCGTTGAATACGACGTCCCAGTCTTAGGATTTAAAGGCTCGGTTGCACATCACACGCAAGCGTGTTTTTATTAAAGAAAAATCTGTGCTTTCTTAGTGGCGGCCGTGAGTAGAGATTTTCTATAATAAAAACCATACTCCTGTACCAGCATCGTTGCAGCTAAGGCAAAGCCTCTGTTTCGTGCAAAGTGATTGAGAATTTTTTTTCGATTCAAAGGCTGTCATGTATGGTCTGCCCCTAAATTTTAGGTACTTGAGCGGATGTCAGTTACAGATTTTGAATGGGTCGCAAATTAAATATATGGAGGTGGTACATGGCACTTCACTAAAGGAATTAAGGCAATTTATCAAAAGCGATTTTGAATGAAACGAGCAAGGTTCTGTCTGCGATGAGTATTCAAAAAAATGCACCTCATATTTTAATTTTATTCTTTTTGCGGATGAGAGTACCTGTTCGTCGAGAATCTCTCCTAACAATATTGAAGGATCAACTGACCAAATAAATCCAGAACTAGGGACAGTCTCTTTGTGACTGAAAGCCAATAAAACATACATCAATATAAGTAAAACGAAGTACAGTCTTTTCTCAAACAGGAAAAAAGTTCAGCTCTCGCAAATAACGATTGGAAATGGTAGCATAGAGCAAACTGATCACTCAAAGTTTCTGGGAATCAGGGCGACCCAAATCTCCATGAAAAAATTACTGCTCAGTTCCGTCCCTA
>VOMN01020510.1:0-24857 GCA_014899125.1 Orchestia grillus
CCGTCGCTCAATGATCATGGCAGCTCGGCACCACTTCAAATACTTCTTTAGCTTTTTCAATGTAGCAGATTGATTGCTGTTTACTCTTTTCCCATACTTTAAGAATTGTGTATTGAACTATTTCTACATTAAATTTATATTTTTTTATTTTTTCTACTAAGATGAGTGATGTCCATGCTCGAAAGGTCTAGACTTTATTATAATTTAATGGAAATAAAATATTTCCCATAGCCTTCTTAATTACTTTCAGAATAAGGTTACGTTTCCCTCTACTAAATCTATTCGAAAATTTTTATTACAAATAATTGTCTAGTGTAACTAATCTATTTCATTACAAATTACAATTGTTTTCAACAAAAGTCCTTGGAGTCGTCTCTGCTCGGGATCCAGCGCATAGCAACCATTGATCACCTTTATAAAATAATAAGACAAGAAATACTTCAATAAAAATAAATTCACAATTACCATCCACATCACGCAGGGTGGCCCGTAGGTAACTCATTTCGCGAAATCAATGCCAAGAAACTATGAACGTTAAAATTTTTGGTAAAATTGAATATCACATAAGAAATTTTTTCATCTCTTAAATGGTACTGGTGCTCTACAGTCAACAAACAAGCAGCTCTCAAAAATTCTGGACCTTTACGTCCAATGTATAGTACAATTGTTACAGAGTAGGGTGATTATACGAATATTTTCAAGGATCCAAGAAGACCTAATAAAAAAAAGATGAAAGCAACGGTCCCTAATGTCATGAAACCCGATCAACAACACACAGACACGCTATGTCCGACGGCGAAACGTTCGAAACGATGTCTCAGTTCAGCTTGACTCTAGAAGTGTTGCTTATTGGCTCTCAACTTAGCATTTGAATTAAAACTCAAACATTTCCCCGGTCATTTTCCATAATTTTGAGTATTTTATGTACTTCTGATAGTTTTCTTGCTTTTGATTTTCAAAAGAAGTTACTTGCGGGCCACCCGGTATATAGGTCTGAGTAATATAAAATAATGCAAGTCAAAATACAGTTTAAAAAAAAGTATAACAAGTACAAGAAAAGAAATCTCAACTCGAGTTAAAGGGCACTCATAAAAAGTATACCATAGAGCAAGAAGTACCGGAATTTCACCAAAAGCGTTCAAAAATAAAGATTAATTTCGCGTAAATTAACGCCACATAAATCTCTCACTAGAATATCAGCAGTTTCACACATCACATAAGAAAAATATCGCATACATTACACTACACACAGAAATATCGCTGTCAGAGTCATAACGAAGGAGTTCCAACTAAGGCACCGAGAGAATCGAACCGAGAACAGAAATTTATAGAGCAACAACAAAAAACTTTTCAAACACAAGTACTCGTATTGTGAGCGACCATTTGCACTCAGAACACCTCTAAGAGTAGTATGGCTGCGCCCTATATCACTTTACTTACAATAGATTCTAACGAGCACTGATCATCACACTGGCACTCCTTACGAAGTCAACATTTTCAGGATTGCCGAAGAAAATTATCAGCCTCTAATTTAAGTCTTCGAGTAACTGCCTGTCTGTTCCACGAGTCCTGCGATCTATCTTTCTCGTAAGTTCCCTTCACTTGGGACTCAGATAATAGGCAAAGCTAATTAATTATTCGCCGTCAAATACAATAAATTATAGCTAAATCTGTGAACATCGGCCTTGGAATTTTAATGATGAGATCGCAGCAACGAAGAACGACAATGTTCGTTGAGACGCTCTTACTTTTTCGGCTATTATACTCTGCGTTCCACTCTCGTTTCAACTTTTTGCATAGCTATCAAGTATTATCAACTAAGTCAAACTATAGTTCAACTTTCTGCACAACATCTGTGATCAACTATAGCTTGACGATCGATAAAATCCAACTTGGACAGGCAATGTAAATGTCTTTTAAAAAAAAAAATATTATCACAGGATCTTTGAAATTTTCGAGTAAAATTTACTACTCGAGTATAGGTAAGCTATTCCATAGAAACTGATCTAGTTACCCATTTCGAGAATAAGTTTTGCATTGTTGAACGATGAAAAACAATTTCACGGACAAAAATATCTTGAAGTCAGCACAGGTACTGTTAGTATTGTTAGATAGGTCATACCAGAGATAAAGGCTTACAGGAAACCGAGGCCCATAGTTAACAATTCACACACAGGAAAAAGTCGTTCTGCAGTTACAAGCTGGTAAATTAGTAACAAAAAATCTAGAGATACCGAAACACCAAACTCCGTGCATGGCCACAAACACAGCTCACAGAAAATCGTTAGTTCTCCAAGACGCAGAGTTAAGACAAACTCAGTTAGTGAATTGAGCGTTAGAGCGGGCTAGCGAGAGTTAGCGAGGCAGGAGCTGTGAGGAAGAAGACGAAGAGCGCCACTTGAGCACTCGACAGACGAAGGCGAGCAAGCGCCAGCGTCGACTGACCTGCCCAGAAAGCGGCCACTCAAATATTCTCCAGCCTCGCCACTCCAAAACGTGGCTGGCCGGAGGAGGGAGGCTTTAGTGTTCTCTTTACGTTTTGGGCTCAAATCTGTCCTGTCCCCCCTTGAAGGTAAAGCGCACCTACAGGCGTAGTTGTTTTGATAGGATAAGAAGCCAAGCTTAACTACAACATATATTCGTAGCTTAATTTTTCCGTTATAATTCATTGTAACCTCAATCTCATCCATTGCTTTCTGTACACAGAATAAGCCAATGAAATTTATTGTTGAAATAAAATAAAACGTCCACAAATTATGAGTAAGCAGGGGTCAACATCAATACCTGAAACTTCTGATAAATAATCCCTCGTCTAAGAGTTAACTTGCAGTTCCTGCATCTATCATGGACTGACAAAGTGAAGCTGGCTCGATCTATTTTCTGGAATACTCTTGTAAATGACACATTATCGTGTTCACATGGAATCTGCATCGGCCCACATTGTCTAACATACCTCGCCGCCAATCTGATCTCTCTCTGACATGACTGCTAAGCTAGGCTCTGTTCATAAGGTGTCATTTAAATAAAAGCGCATGGGCGCGGGAAAATGCGATAATTTTTTGTCCGAGTTCGCTTTAGTGGGCTCTATGGCGTACTGGTTAGCGTGATGGCCTCGCAGCCGGGAGAATCAGGNCGGCTCAGGCGAGGCATTTCACGTAACCAGGGAGTACTTCCCTAGGAAAAAGAAGCTTAAACCACACATTCCTCACATCTCTCACGACGCCAGTAGTTGTAAGGCATAGAAAACCCAACGGTAAAACGTGTCGGAATTAATAAAGTTTTAAGAAGGGAACACGCGTGTATTGCAAGCTGCAAGATGTTAACGGAGGTGCTTAAATCACAATAAGCAACCAAAGATATCACAATAAGCGTCACTCTGCTATTTGACGTATTAACTAACAGTAAAACTTATTCGAAAGATGAAAGACATGGTAGACCTTACACGTCTTTTAGATGTAATATGTCTTGATTACCCTAATTTTTTTACCGACAAAAATTGAGTATGAGAAGAGTTTGTGCTGTATTTCATACTGTTATCTATTCCTCTTATTTTTACTGGACTAAAATTTTTTCTGACAAGAACCCATTTATATTTATTCCTGACATGAGATCCTATATCAAACACATCACTGCCCACGACAAAAATAAGAGAGCAACTGAGAGAAAATGTTGTTCATTTGCCGTGACGGCACAAAAAATATGTTCTCTTCTTCTTCTGTCCGACCTAAACGCGTTTATTTCAAGCATATCGTGCAAGACCCGGCAAGAGAGCAAGGGTGCACTATGGCTGGTGGCCCGAGTTCCATTGGTTACACTCGTCATCGGGCAACCGCATAACTTAGTTTGGATTGTCCATTTTTACTTATTGAGTAATTTATTTAGTTCACTAGAATCTCACATTTTGCTCGCAGTTTCTTCTTGAGAATAAGCATACGAGTCAACTAGACTATTATTTTACCGTTAGAAACCCGTTTTGAACAGGAGAACAAATGGTTGTAAAACATTAATTAGCAATATTAGTAGCGTAAGCCAAAATCATGCGACGCCTTTTCAACGAAACCTCTCATTTCGAAGCACCGCCTCACCAAGCCACCCGAAGAGCGGGCACACAAACCAGCATTTCAGGAAGAGTAGCTAATGCGTACGGTTTGAAAAGAAGGACAAAACACGTGCTGGTGCTCATGCAAAAGGGAACTCCGTATAAATTAATCCTTTACTGACCTAATTATTCAAGCGATACGGCTGTATTTAGCCTGGCACGAGCGGTGTAGCGTATATGATTACTTCGTTAGAAGCTCCCTAGCCACGTGGCATGCATTCTCGAGAGAGCGACAAGACAGGACCATTTAGTACGGACCTCACAAATGTGGAATCTATGCACAGGTGTGTTCTTACACAGGATTCCCTACACATGGAAAAGGCAAATTAAGGAAGAAGAGGAAAAAAAACGAGTAGTCTGCGATAAAGCATAAAAAAATAAAGAAGCAGAGTGGACGCGAAAGATAGAAGTCAAGAAAGTACAGCTAGAGCTGAAGTAACCTAACGGTTTTCAACTGGGGATGCCAGTCCCCATATCAAACGAAAAACTAACCTAACCTTATTGCTGCCCTGTTCCCCTTGAGGGGGGTAAAAGGACCTGGTCATATCAACACCATAGCAAGATTTGATACAATCAGTCGTACGAGATACACATACAAAGAAACATGCTATTTAGAAAAAAGTTGCACGAGGAACTCCATCACATCATCTCATAAACAAACTTTGGCTCCAAAGTTCGAACGTGTAATTACTGAAGTACAAGCACATCGGACTTGTTTTGAGGGTTATCGCACTGGAACGACTTCACTGCAAAACTTCATGCTTGGAAAACGATCAATATCAACCATTTTGTTCATCATAAGGAATACTTTTTTACCGTTTAAGTCATACCTCTTAAAAGTTCAACATGAACATTCTTGAAGCTGAAGCTAGACAGCTATTTTTAAACATATAAGAGCAATAACTGCTCAGCGTATGCAGGAACACTTCAAACAACGTTAGCGTGACCTTTAGAGTCGTAAAGTGGACGAGGGCGACCTACGACTGGAACAAAGAGTTTACCGTCTCCGGCCAGTAGGCCCTGACACAGGCCGCTGGTGTGGCACGAGAGAAGACCTCCGATTACCTACACACTCGCCTTAAGCGAGCGTACTCGAAAATAATAGCTACAACTAGGAATTAACTCTTCAAAATTCATTTTTTTGTGTCCAAGGCAAGGAAATTCAATGCTGGTTCTCTAATGTTTAGTAATTAAAAAAATTAAAGTGATCGAGAGAGATTGAACAGGTCACAAGCGCAATTTTGAACGTAATTAGATTTGTATAGGTACATATGCTGAATAACATATGTACAGCAGATTTAGCTGGAAATACTGACCTCTGAGGGGCCTCCCTGAAAAAGTTACTTCACGCTACACGGAAGAAACAGAGGCCGTAATGGGGAATGGGCAGCGTAGCTTTCCAAAGATGATTTAAGCCGCTGGCACAGAGCGTAGCGCTGGCATCACACGTGACTACCTCAAATCCACCTCAATATCGATACGAACAACTCAAGCTTCCCCAGCTAATCTGTATGCAAGTAGGGGATACGCATTGAAAAAAACAATCAAGTCATTTTGTTAATTTAGAACGAAGCCCGTGGCACACCCGCGCAGCAGGAGCTGTGATACCAAGGAAGCCTCACCCAGCTCAGGTGACGCTGATCTCCCTCCTGAGAACATCCCCCTCTCATCAAAGGAGACACGAAGTAGAGGTCAACTAACCATGGGGAAGAATTACCAGAGATTCGATTAAATGACTGACCTGCGAGAAGTAGGTGGCGAGGTAGGCGGTGGTGGCTCCTACGGCGAAGCAGAGCAGGTGCGGCAGGTACCGCATTGAGGGCAGGTTAATCTCCCGCGTCACCTTTGACAGAAAGGCCGTCTTCTTATCGGTGTAGGGCGGGTACCGATGGCTGCCCATATCAAAGCCGGGTAAGACACCAAGATCCAAAACTAATACGTGCGGTGAAGAGTATGTACATGGCGCTGCTCACCAATTACTCTCACCTATGTACACGATTCTAGCGTTTGATCTAAACAACAATAAAAAAAGGATGAACGTAAATACCATGCTATACCAACCACTAAATTAGAACACTATGGGGAACTGGGTTATTCGTGCAGATTTCAATAGCCCGGCTTAAACGTTATAGGCTTAAACGTGGAAAATGAACAAGCTCAATGCAAAATTATTTAAAAAAATACTTAGTCTGCTGGTGTTATTTAGAAAAGGAAAATAGATATTTTAAAGAGAATACCAACGGCAATCAAAACTTTCATTGCGGCTTAGAAATTTCTCCAAGTAATTGCACATCACACAGCAGAGTGCCTCCCCTGGCTTTCTTTGAAGCGAAACATGGTCAAGGAGACAAACACTGAAGACTCTATCAGACCTAGCAACACAAGTTACCAGAGATAAGAGTTCTCCTATGGTTAAAAAACAAAGTAAAAAGCAAACTGCCAAGCCACACATTAGGTCACCTTCCGATCCACTCGGCGATGGGGTTGTAGTTGCGGTGGAGGCAGCTCTTACGGTGCGTGAAGGTGTTGAAGGAGAAGAAGCCGTGGTAGGCACCCATTCCGCTGCTGCCTACTCCTCCGAACGGCAGTTCAGGGACTGGGTGACAGTGCACACATGTAAACAAAGTCTCCAGAAATAGGAGGCGAATATTTCAAAATATAACAAGAAAGATTCTATTTTAAAAAAATCCAAGTGGGCAGGTATCTTTGACACAAGGCCCTATCATTTCAAAAGTATCATTGCACTTTGACGAATGCATCCATGTATTATCAAGTAATAGTAACGCACAGTTAGGAATGGAATAAATTATCAGAATGAGGTCAGGTGCAACTGAGCTTCCCTTGGCACAACACAAGCCACCAACACGGGAGCACAGCACCCATCACCAGCACATATGTCTACTCAGCCGCGCCAAATTTACGATTAACATCGCACATACAGAGAAATAGGAAGGGCATGCTAAGAACAAACTTTGCCCCGAGTATGACAACGTTGACACCGTGAGAAAAGCAACCCGTGGCGGCGAATAGACCGATTGAATAATTATTAGTGAGTGCAATTAGGAGGCGGGTCATGGCAGTGCTCAACAGTTAAGATAAACTTACGTCAGGCAAGAGTTATAGACGAGCCTTACTAATGTGGTGCATTAGGAGCCTAGGAGCCTCACTAATGTGGTGCATTAGGAGCCTCACTAATGCACCACAAGACATACATGCGACAACAGCTGCACCATTCAAGCTGTGGTGTACAATGAGCGAAATACTTCCGCAATGTTGGTGCGCCAGAGACCACGAATTGCACATTTCAAATTATCTCCGTCGAACAACACGAAAAGGTTACCCAAACCTTAGCAACGTTACACAAAGAACAACGTCGAGCACCATTACACAAAAATAATGTGGTAGCGGTATACAAAGCGCAGAATGAAGGCAGAAACTGAAGGTTAATTAAAAATATTTAATCGGGAACGACCATACATCAGCGTGCTGTCACATAAACGGGGGACAAAAATATAAATGAGAAACATAAAATAAAATCAAGTTACCTACACAACAGTAATGACCACGGAGACGTCGAGAATAAAAAAACATTCACACATAATTCAGACCAACTGCGTGAGACGAAAAGAAGAGAGTACCCAAGTTCACTCAACAGATAAATGCCGATGTGGGCCAAATATGACACAAACACTGAAAATATGAGCAACACAGCACGGTAAGTAACCACAATTTTGGCAACTCGAGCAATAATTATCTTTTTGAGACGTGACCGTAAAAATAGTTCAGCAAATGTCTGCAGCACACCAAGAGTCAAGACATGGAGGAGGCTACCGGCGACACGCCGGGCCGGCATGCGCGCCTCAGGGCAACTACCCTTGTGTGTCTCGGGCGCAGGAGGTCATAGGCCCGCACAGCCCTCCAACTGCTTGACTAACCTTTGAATGAATGGAGGCCTCCAACTGGAGGCCAATGAAGAGGCCTCCAGCTCGACTAACCTTTCCGCCTCTTTATTGAACTGAAAAGTACGCTGATTCAACATTTATCCTTAACCAGAGGAAACCAACACACTTAACATAAGTACCACCAGCCAGAGCTCAAGGTGTAGATTGTATTGAAATCTGGTACGTAAACTAGGCTAGGGTTAGATGATGTAGCTGCAGCAATCTAGGAAAAATACATAGAAGGCACAAGTAACAAACTTTCAGGTGCTGGGCCACAACCAGTCTTCGTATGAATAGCGTAAGCGGTGATGTGAACAAAATTAAAATTATGAGACGCTTCTGGAGGTTGAGTGCCTGAAGCAGGGTTCTCAGGCCGAATAGGCTCAACCAAACCCGTACTAAATCGATCACGTAGCAACGAGCCCAGGGTTAGCAGACTGTGTCATGGGGAACCAGGGTTAGCAACCTCTGTGTCGAGAAATCCGAATTATCACACAGCTAGTCTTTGTAAGCACACTGTTCAGAGAAGCAAGCGTATTGCAATGTCCGCGTCGTAAACCCGAGTTACGGCTCCATCTGAGACCACCAAATTTAGCTTGCCAAGGTTATGGCAGCACGGCTGCCTCGTAAGCAGCATAGCACCACGCCAAAGGTGTCGCACCTGCGGCGTGGAAGATGGAGTCGTTGAAAGCTGTGCCGCCGGCGGGAACCTCCCGCAGGAACAGCATGCCCAGAGCTTCGTCCTTCGTGAACACGTACAAGGCGAGGGGCATGCCCGGCCTAACGTAGGTACAGAGGAAGATGAAGCCCTACATCTACATAACTTCATTTAAAGGAGCGCTAAGACCGCTTCAGTGATCACAACACAACCATCATAATCACGAGAAAAGACAGTTGTTCCGGAGCTGAAAGTGGTGAACAACGCAGGTGCGTGCTTCGCGATTCGCACATCGTATTTGACTTCGCGGGCAAATGAAGTGTATGAACGAATGGGAGTGCAAGCATCCGTTCGATTCTAAAGCTTCCACAAAAAGTATAAGACGTAAGCCACAAAATTGATTAAAAACGCATTCCGCGATCATGTAATAGCAGCATAAAAATTTATTATACTGACACAGGTAGAAACAAACTAGTTAAGAATAGATAAATCAAATGCATATGCTTTTATATGCATAACATAAAAAATCATACACATTTCGTCCCATAAATCACAGCTAAAATACATTTGTCAACTCGATCAGTCAATCCCGATAAGTCGAGAACAACCAACTACAGAGACTATCGTCCAAAAGGCAAAGGTAAATTAGAAAACAGCTCGGTTACAACTTAACCCTTTGGGACACTGAAGCATTTCAGCTCACCAAACACTTCCAAAGAAGAGCTGAGCTTCTCAACAGGAACCTCAGATCGAAATGAAAATATCCAACATCTTTCTAAAATATGTCTGTCATCGAGAAAAGACAGCTAACTTCTACTAATAAAACGTACTTAGCACACCATTTACATGAGGGTCTATGAACTGATATTATGTTAAGGCCCTGAAGGTACTGCTAAAACAATGAAGCTGGACAGCCTAAATGAGCATAATAAGAGATTAGAAACGCATAAAAGCTCTGAGCATAATACATACAGAGAGAATGAAGAGAAGAAGGGACCGTTAAGTATGGATTATGTCGAATGGGGAATCTATGCACAAGGTGAGTCCCCATACAAGACCTCGTATACATAGAAAGAAGTCAAGAATGAAGAGGAAGGAGAAAAGATAAAGAAGATAACGAAGGTGTGGAAATTGACGAAACCAAAAGGGGGCACAAAGGATAGAAGTCCTAAAGGCCTATCTATGGCTGAGGAACGACCATAATCAGTATAATGACCAATGCCGATATAATATTTCATGTTTTACCAGGGCAAAGGCCCTAGGCATTTCGGTGAAATATTTCTCACTTCCATCGTTTTCATGATAATGTCTTCATTTTCACATCATCAGAATCCGCACACAGGGGAACAGCGAACAGAATACCTGGTCATGACAAGGTCTGAGGGCAATTGCAGTCCCGAGTAAGACTCCTACGTGAGCGGTCCCTCTCACGAGAGAGGCAGAAGCGGCAACGTAACGAACATCCCTCGTGACGGAGCCCACGGTAAAGATCTAGCAATAAGTAGCGTTGATGAACCCACGTCTCTCATTCCAACACGTTTTCAATTCTGGAGAAGCGTCGACAATTGAGAGCGTACACTATCAGCATACGAGCTCATTGGACTTACGTGTGTCCCCAGGGGAACAAAATTCTGAAGATCATCTAAAAGGCATACCTCCTGTCAGCAGCACAGACGACACAAAAGCGATCAGGAGGAATAAAACAAAATCTCAACGGCAAGGTAAAACTAAGTCCTTTAGGGAACACTGCTTTAAAGCATATACACAGCTAAGCAGCATGCTCAAAAAACCAAAAGTGGCTAAAAAATGAGACTGAGCACATACGGAGGAGCCTCCCAACAGGCGGATAGAAGCTGTTACCAACACAGAGCCTCCAACACATAGGCAGGCGTAGGTGCAGCAACGGCTGCGGAGTCTGCCTCCGTACATCTGCTCGATTTTTTTTTAGCAGAGTAGCGGTCCTTGACGATGGACTATGCATCAAGTTATTATTTCATTCGTGCTCCGCTTACTTGCATGCGTTAGTGACGGTTGAGGCTAGCAGAAGTTAGCACGCTGTCTCTGAAAGTACGCAGACTACTGCTACCAAGGGGCCAAGGGCTACAAAATGGGCCACTGACGCAGGGGTAAACGAGTGACCCACAGGCAAATCACAGGAAGTCGAGCAGCCCACACAAACAAGCCTTCCAGAAGCACTAAAGCGAACAAAAATAGAGAGGCTGCAGCACTACCTGACAGATGCACCATGGTATCATTATTGCAGAAGCCGCCGCTAAGGACTTGCTGCGCGAAGAGCTCCAGTATATCTTCCTGGTTGCTGAACGCGTACGCCGTCAACGGCTTACCTCGTCTAGTGAGAAACTTCCATTAGGTGACAATGTAGGAGAACCCACGAGTCAAACCCGCACCAAAAACATAATATGTAAGGAAGTCATTAGGGTAAACATCGATTAAACACATGTTGTTCAAGTGTATAAAATTAATTGGTCCATGGTTTGTTCGTCATGGTACTGAACGACTTCATTTTCGTATGGGCCTAAAAATAACCAATATGTTGGCCCTTAGCTCAGAAAAAATACAAATAAAACGAGTGTAGATCGAATTCGTGAGAAAGTGATGAAGCGTGACGGATTTTCAGCGACATCCATCTATCTTGAGCGATGAAGAGGCCAAGATTTTTCTTTTATTACTCCACGGAACAAATGTGCAAGTTTAAGGGACTCTTCAGAAGTCACCGGAAAACGAGCTAGGGAACAACAGCTCTCATGTCAAACGAAGAGTCAGTGCGATGCGGTCAGATACAAGACGACGCATGATACCCACCATCATCATCTTGAGAACTCGAGTCACAATTATATCAATCATCGATTTATCCCAACGCATCAGCAACTGCAAAACTATGCAATGATAGTAATAATTGGTAAAGGCATCTGTAAGCCAATTTCGAGAGAATGAGTAAGAAATTGAGATGCTATCAATGAGCAACAAAAGGATATTAGTCACAAGGGGAAAGTTTCATGGGGCACCTCTGCAATGGGACGATCCGCCGACGTGCTGCTGAAAATTTATACCTTCTGTGGTATCTCAACAACCACAAAAGATAATCCTCAAGAATTTAAATGGGACATTATAAAAAAATTACCGGTGATATAAATAACATGCCTGATATATACGCATGCAAAATACGCTTCAAGAGTGGCCAAGAAATTTTTCGTGATAACGACATTCTTTCGACTATTTGTGCTATAAGAAATATGGACGATGCAGTAAGGACGTCTATATGAGCACCGACAGAGTAAGGAGAGTTAGCTCTCTTGTCAAGCAATAATTTTATACAAGTGAAAAAAGTACTGAAGAAAGTCATGAAAAATCACCGAAGAGAAACGAGACCTAAGATAATTAAGGAGAAATTTTCCAAGCGAGCGAAGGTTGCGGAAGAAGAGTCGTGCACGCAGGAGCCACAAGAAGGACGTGGAGAGCGTAGGTCCTTGATTGAACCTTCAACACAGAAAGATCGGAGTGCCAGGATCAGAATATGCGAATTACCACGACACGCCACCAACACAATTCTCGGTCGTACATCCAGTCGTTCCGACCTAACAAGCAACGCAGCTCGTTTCCACAAATCGTTCAACTGAAGCGAACTCGTACTCGATCACATGACGGGGAGGGTTACAAGACCTCACTAGCGCCACCATCTCACTGATGTTACTAACGTCACGACGTCACCAATTAACTAATGTAACTAAGGCACAGGTGTGTGCACAGACGTAACAAGCGAGTTACATCGCCTATCACTCAGCTGTGTAATGCTCTCACTGCATGTACAGGGGGTCCCACTCGAAAAGAAAATCAAATTAATTATATTCCGCAATAGATGTGGTTCTCCAATATTAAGCTGGAAGAAGAAATAATGAAAAACTGAGCACACTTTAAGGTTCTGTGACAATGATAGCCCATGGACGAACAAAGCTTTCAAACTCACGCTATGGTAAATTCGGACATAAAAAAGATTCAGCACATGATCAGCCAAGCAACGCTGGTGAAGACATTTAATAATAAATGGTTGTTTTTAGGTATCCATTCACCTAGTCACTCGAAGTCACTCAAAAGAAGGTCTGCCAGCCAATCAAGAGAAACCCAGATTCGATAAATGCTAAAACACTCCCAACACCTTTAGCTCACCGCCAAAAAATGAAATACGTATCTGGATCCTCTTAATGACAGTGGCATAGTAGGCCATTCCCGCACAAGGTCTAGCATATTTCAGCCAAGACGAATACGCAATGAGTACGAAATATTTGAATTTCAATCATTACTATTACCATAGCCACGGTCCTTATCCCTATCCACATGAAATGTGATCCTAAGAGAATGAAGAGAAGAGGTCATTTAACATGGACCGAAGAGAACGAAGAATCTATGTACAAAGTGTCTTCACACACAGGAATAAACTAGGGATAAAAGAAGCCCCAAAGGCCTATCGATAGCTGACGTCACCCCAACAGTGCTCTCTGAGGAAACCAGCCCCATAGCATACGATGGACAAATCGAACCCTACTGCCTATCCCACGCCACCTCAGGAGGTTCAATTTCAATATAAAAGGGACAGATACTAATTGTTCAGAGCAAAGTGAGTGAAATCACGAGGATATAAGGTAAGACCATGATTGCAAATGCGCATGCATGACAACTGGACTATTTACGAATAACACTATACCACCACAACTTCTGCCAGGCAAAACACCACCACAACTTCAGCCAGGCACAACACAGTCACTTCTACTTCATTTAGGCACAATAGAACATTACCACTATTTCAGCAAGGCCCAACAAAACTACAGCAGCCCAATTATTCAGCCATTACTCTAACAGAGCCCAAGAGAGCCCTACCACTACTTCAATAAGGCACAGTACAATACAGCTATACCACCACTACTATACTGCAGCTCAGCACTACATCACCACAAGTCCAGCGAGACCCAGTACCGTACACGCCTGTCTGACGCTCCCTGCAGCAAGGAGCACCAACCAGCACATGCACGCATGCCAGAGCCGAGCGTCCTCACCACAGTACTGCAGGACACTATCATTGATGGCCATGCTGCCCACCCTCGTCTCCCTCGTGAAAGTCTCGGCGACTGCCTTGTTCTTGCTGAACACGTAGCATGACAACGCGCACGGCCACCTGCACCCACCAGCTCATTGAGCGGCAATACTGACTCGTAACACGAGCCTGCAGTGCCAGCACAGCACTAACGCACACCAGTTCACACAACTGGCTATGTGGATGTCTCTAAACGCTTGAAAAGAAATAAGACGTGTAAATTTAAGTAGCAACTACCATAGATATTCATCGATGAGGCCGAAAGTACCCATCCTCTTGTTTCCAATATTTGATCGATTAGGACTTCAGGGTCTAACATGCTGCGTGAAGATTACTAAATTTAATGCGTCTTGAGAGCACTACCCAAACGCAGTACTGCAGCCGCAACCATACCTTGCCACACAGGTAACTACAGAAACGGTTTAAAAATAACTAGTTCAGGTCTGTATCCAAGGTTCGTCATTAAATCCCAGTTTAAATTGCCTTTACTGGAGAAACAGACAAGCGTCGTCGTAAAATAACGCTTTTCGGAATAACGAACATTAAACATCTTTTGAACTTGAAGGAGAGCACTACTCACACAAGTACTACGCAAAGCCAAAGTCAAATGCAATCCGAGTTTCGATGGTCGATGTATGATGAGAAAACGATACTGAGAATTTTTTCAACTAAGTTGCAGGAGCCGAAAAGGAGGAGCAAAAATTTCTCGGAAACGCCTGGCTTTTATCCCTGATCAGGAGTACGTGTACTGACTAAATCAAGGGATGAACTGAGAAGGACATTGAATGACGCAGGTGATTTCCAAGGCACGATACTAACATGGAGAGACAGCAACACGTAGAGAACGTGAATTGGCGACTGAGCCGTGATGGAAAACCTATGCCGACCATGTCGCGCTCACAGTCCTTGTGCTCAAATAGTCAGAGTATAAACAAGTTAATTAAAAACTCAATATTTTCTCAAAATAAACATGAAAGCGTACACTGCCTTCTAGAATGATATTTGAATAGAAGTGTGAGGAGAATAGGGTAACGCAAGTAATATGATAGCAAAAATAAATATCTATGTCTGGAAAATGACTTAAAACTAGGTTAGAGTGAATATTGGACATAAGCCGATGATGGACGTAGATCTAGCACAAGGAGGCCAAGAGAGAACAAAAACCGCCATGATGCTCGAGTCACCACACAAGGTCAGGTCTCACAAAGCGGCCAGCAAGGCGAGTGCGTGAGCGCGGCAGATGCGTCTCCGCAGGATCGCCCCATGTGCTTTCAGCCGCTTTCTCTATTGTGGGGTTCGGCAGCAAGAAATGTAATAAGTACTACTAAGTAGTCAAATTTTCTAGACTATCTCTTTTGGTTCTTAGGTTTTGAAGATGCTTCTTTATCCTGTTCTGAGTGGGGATTCGTTTCGTACCAACAGCGAGTGAAGAGAAAGTCAAAGTCAAGACTCGAGTACTACGCAACTACTAACTGAAAATCGATATTAAAAAATTAAATAAAAATAATTACATCTGATTTGTAAGCTCTAGCATTCTGTGGCTACGTTGCGATGAGCTAAATAGCAAAAAAATTACGGTCAACTAGTGATGTTCCATCAAGACTCAAAAAAGACAACGGAGGCAATACGACAACGCAGCCAAAGAACTACAAAAAATGACGCAGCCTCCGCACACAGAACTACAGATAATGTAAGCATGAGCTGAAATAAATACAAAAAATGTAAGCATACTTTTACTCCTACAATAAAAATTTGAAATAGGAGAACAAAAAAGTCGATGAGTTGCAATTCCTGCATGAAAAAAAATCACTAAGGTAGAAATTACAATAGTAGATAGAAATGTAAGAGAAAAGACATAACACCGTAAATTTAAACTATAGAAATGTAACCTTAAGAAGAAATACTATTTCGAGAGTTGCATGGGGGTTCAATGACTCTAGTAGAGAAGTGCTTCGCGCATCCGCCCAAATATAAGACGGAGGAGAGCAATGATGCGGAACACAACAACTGACCGAGACTTGATGTAGTTGATGGCGTCGTAGGCGGACTCGGCGTTAACGATGGGCAGGACGGGGCCGAATATTTCCTCCGACATCACCTGCGAGGGGCAGAGACTACAGCACCCGAGCCACAAATCGACTCGTTTCGACTTTGACGGGCTATCTCAATGTGAAGTGAACATCACGGGGCACGACATGCAAAACACAAGCACAGAGCGAGCAGGCAAGTCAAAATCACTCGAACTTCTCAGAGGCAATTTTTCCACCATATAAACTTTTTGCTGGCGATAGCTGGATCAGTCTTTACAATATCTGATACATTTACCAACACAAGTTGTATACATTTGACACAGTAATAAAATCAATAAGAAATGACCACAATGTAGTAAATAAGAAGTGTAAAGACAATACTTTTGGCTTCTCGGGCAACCTATTTAGAAAAGAATTCTTAACTGCTGTCAACTATCTGAAGCAGCTAGACAACCAACACATTTCACAAAATATATAAACGATTAAACAAATAATAAGAATAATGAATTATTTACAAAATACACTTAGGCGTCTCCCAACCTGAATATTATGAAGGGGATATGAAAGCACGTAACGCAAAAAAATGTTTCGTTTCTCTTTCTCCACAGGTTTATTAAAAATTATGTGCTATAAAGTTTTCACGGCAAAACTACAGGGTCTCAAGTTAACGCAAAAAAATGTTTCGTTTCTCTTTCTCCACAGGTTTATTGAAAATTATGTGTCATAAGGTTTTCCCGGCAAAGCGACAGGGTCTCAAGTTGCAGAGGGGCCCTCAGAGCTGCGAATACAAGAAGTAAGTAAAACAATCACAGGTTTTTGAGGTCCTAGTTCTGGTGGTCTTGTAAGGGCTTCCTTCTTTAGAACACTTCGAACATCTTCCAGCGTAGCACGTGCTGATGGTGCCAATGACGGTGTGGATTTTTATTGAGCTCTCAAGACGAATGGAATCACTCTCAGCTGGCCCGACGCTGCTTACCTTGCTGTTGGGGGGCAAGTCGGTGAGGATGGTGGGCGAGATGTACCTCTGCTCCCTGTCCACCACGCCACCCACAGCGATGGTGCCTTCCTTCAGGTACTCCGCAATGCGGCTGCAAACGACCAAGATTTTTGACACGATGAAACATCGTCAGGGCCCAGGTTATTTCACAAAATCAAGTGCTATTAGCAGGCAAGAAAACCCTGCGTGTAAGAAACCGAATGTCCCGTTTCGGAAGCACAGCATCTGGTTCTATCAGTCGAGTAAAAAGTTAACAACATTTATCCACACATTTTATGAAAAAATATAAAATACTGCTGTGCAACAAAGTATTTTGACTGCAGCAATAGATTCTATCGGCAGGTTTGCATTAGATATGAAAACATTACAGAACACACGAGAACACAAAGGATCATCACAAATCGCAGCAGAAACAACTGGGAGGTCTCAGACCTTTGTGCTGCCACACAAGCAGGTCTGATAAAATCAAACCACAGAATTTACAGAAACACGAGCATAAATAAATTAAGTTAAAACATAAGACACTCTTTGATATTTAAACAAAATATGACTTCTGTGTCGCTGTAGTAGCAAGCTTCCTTACTTATGAGAAGGTTCTGGTTCTGATCTTCAGAGCGAGAGTGCGCTACTGATGATTTTCACGCTGCCATGGAGCGCTTTCTTTGGAAAAGGAAGATTAGACTCCGTGTTCCCTACCGCACTCGGACGTACAAGTGGGTACTCACTCGGTCAGGAATAAACACTGTTGTGCTCTGGCACCGATTATAAGGCATTCAAAATCCAATAGGTCGTAGCGACACCTTGACTGGCATGAAGTTTTCTCATTGCATGACTCACTCGACGTGGCGCTCAGCAACCATCCTGCCGTAGTCGGGGCTCTGCTTTGAGTCCTCTCCAAAGAACTCCTTGACGACCTCCTTGGCCTTGCTGATGAACTTCTCCTGCACCTCCTTAGAGCAGAGCAGGTAGTCCGGGGCGATGCAAGTCTGGCCACAGTTGATGAGCTTGCCCCACAAGATGCGGCGCACCGCCACGTCAAAGTCGACAGTGTTGTCCAAGTACACAGGGCTGAAAAATATAGAAGTATTATGAGTATTAATATTGAAATGTTATATTACCTACATTTAATGATTCTTGATGTCGACATGAACCGTACTTCAAACCGAAACACGGACGAAACGTTGTGCAGAAAGCAAAATAGTTTGCATGATGAACAAACGTGGAGATGGTAAACACACAAAACATGTGCTTTTATTGGGCTAGTAAAATCTGCCTACTAATTTCTCTTAGCTGCAAGAAACCCAAATGACAACGAAATTCCTCTCTTAAGCTTAATGGAAAAAATAGGTACTCAAATTTACTAATCCTTGATAGGATTATAAAAAATTATAAATTTGATAAGAAACTAATCCAAAAACCAAGTCCTTGAAAATTCCCCAAATGATGGACACACTACACACTGTTCAACTGCAAAGAAGAAGAAAGTAGTAAAGCATAAGGTTTCCATTATTTCAGCCCAGCAAAGACCTTCTTTGTCTACATTCATTATCAAATCCTAAGAATCCTTCAGTGCCCCATGAGATAGACTCCTCATCGAATAGACCTCGACACCCAACCTCCCACACTTCCAATCACAACAGAACTCGATCCTTAACACGAACATGCTACAATGCAGAAAATTGTGACCTTTTGCCGCCGAGCTCAAGCGTGACGGGCGTGAGGTGCTCCGCTGCAGCGCGCTGGATGATCTTGCCCACGTGGGAGGAGCCTGTGAAGAAGATGTAGTCGAATGGCTCTTTCAATAGCTCCGTGGTCTCCGGCACCTCCCCCAACACCACTCGGAAACACTCCTGGAAACGAGGCCACCTTTAAAACCTATACCAGTGCATCAGGGTACACGAAGAATTTGAAACGAAAGGGGTAAAATTTAAGAGGAATTTGTTTTACAAATGGCAAAACAGAAAGGTGAGGAGCAAAGTTGACAGAAATAGCAAAGCCAGTGAATTTATACACTGAAATGTCTTTTTTTCAAATGTGCATTCTTCGAGGTACAAACATGAATTAAAGTATTCCAGTCATACTAGGCTCTTTGAATTGAACATGTTTATACTACGATGCCATGAAAGATACAAAAGAATAAGATTCATGACCCCACTAGAAGCACTCAACCGTAATGAGCGCATTTAATTAGCGATAGTACATTTATTGTGGATTTTTCAAGTCTAGAAAGTTGCTTCGTTATCAGCCAAATTTTAGACTAGGTTCCAGGTCACATCTCAATTGAGCCTATCGGAGGATAATAAATTGGTAATTGAATTACTAACAGGCCACATTTACAACGGATTACTACAATACGTAGGGGAAAGAACAACTTTCAGTTCAACTAAAGGACCTAAAATGCCTGCTCACGTATTAGCAGCCTGTGTGCCTGTGGTGACCCACCTTGTCTATGAACTTGGGCAGGAGGTCAGCAAGGAGTTTGGAGCAGGCAGGAGAGTGCTCCGAGGGCTTCAAGATCACACAGTTGCCAGCTGCAATAGCTCCTGTAGAGGGCGGCACCGTCAGCTTAACCACCTACATGCAATAGTGATCCCTGGCATGGTCCTGTCTAGTGCTGCCCTCTAGCCAACGCAAGAATGATGATGAATTATGCATTTATTAATGTTCACTTTACACTGGCGAGCATCTCTGATGGTGCTCAACAAGCAAGTAGGGCATTTAGCTTGACTACAAATGTAAACAATTCCAATTGAGAGACAACTTGCCCAAAATCCAAAAAGGGCTACAACTAACATTCTTGGCAGACAGAGATAAACTTAACGTTGATGAAGTAGCGAGTGAAGCGCTGGGGAACAATACTATTTAAACAACACTTGCACTCTCGAGTGAAACTCGTCCAAGCCTGGACTGAATAATTCAGAGTTTTCTCTAGCATTTGTGAGGCAGTGTTTTGACCGAATAATTACTATTGATCCCTAAGTACTGTGTCATAAATATGCTGAAAAGTTACCACACAACAGTGGAACTGGAGGCAGCACACACCAGAGACGGGGAGCATGGCGAGCTGGACGGGGTAGTTCCAGGCACCAATGACCAGTACAACACCGTATGGGTCGTTGTAGATCATCGGTCGGTCCATGATGGTGAGCAGAGTGCGCTTCACCTGATGGTGTTAACATGCGTCGTATGCATTCAGTAATATTAAAATTCGATATGATGTGTTGCTCAGTTTATATTAATTTCCAAATTAAATAATGTGTGTGCAGTTTTTGAATAATTTCAATTCAGATTAACATGCGTGGCCCATTTTAACAAACTAGGTAAATCAATTACGAGTTCAGTAAATATTAGAAAGTTTTAGAGATCCAAGACAATAAGGACCATCAGAGCCAAGGATGACAATAACATTTTTCAGAGATTGATTTTTCTTCATACCATATCCAAATGACCAAGTTCATGCCTAGTAATGAACAATTCATCCATACAAGAAGCCATCAGAAATTTCTCAAATAGTCTAAACAATTCATTTTTTAATATTTTTCAAAATGACAATTACTTCCCTATATATTATTCAACGCCATTGACACACTTTTGTGACCCACATTTCCATTAGTAAATTCCAAGTTTATAGAATGAACCTGCAAGACAATGCATAGTTAGGAATCTCAGGAAATGTCCCGAGAGCTTTTTGACTGTCCCTCATACACACACATTTCAAGCGGGCATAAAAACTATGCATAGCTTTCAGTGAAAATAGAGGGCAAGTAATAGAAATCCTACATAAAAGCCCTCACTCAGCTTAATTTTGGGACAATACCATTGTGGTCTTCATGTACTAACTTCAATTCGAAATATCAACATTTAAGTTTTGTTTAATTAAAGCTTTTCCAAGATATTGATCAAAGTGAGTTTCAAAATCAGCACATGACATACAGCACTTGCCATTCCTTCAACTTTCAATCCATTCTCAAATGCCAAGGCAAATTAAAATTGTATATAGACAGTGAATAAAAAACAAAAATAAAATGAGACTTAGGTTTTGCATTTTGTTTTCCAAATATAATTAATTATAAAAACATGTATGGATGGATGGTGTTGTGCTATATATTGCCTCAATCATTGAAAGCAAAATACACAAACATCTACCATACATGTTAGAAAACTAGATAACTATCAAACTAACTGCTCGAATATAGCAAAAAATATTACTATAGGCATAAGTACAGTTGAGATCAGTAGAAGTAAATATTTTCACCTTTCCATGCCTATGTTTTCCAAAAAATATGGCATAATACTACACATACCTTCTCAGGCTTGGCCCAGTCATCGATGCGATGCAGGATGTGGTCAATGTCCCCGACGAGCAGGTTCATCTCCAGCAATTTCCCTTCGTGGGGCGACTGCAAGGGTAATGCATGATGCATGGGTTGTATGGCATCCCTTGTGGGACGTGTACCGTGACGTCAGGGGTGTGTGGTATGACATGTGGAGTCCATGGCATGACATGTGGGGCCCCTGCCATGTATGTGGGGCATGTGCATGACACAAATGTAGGCCTTCATCTGTGCACACCTAATCTTCAATAACACCTGTCTAAGAGAGAACCTAATTTGGCAGCACATTCAAAATATGCACCCCTATTATTTATATAGATATTTTATGGAAGAAAGTTCATTTCTTCAAAGTTTGAAAATTAGTGAATATCTTTGAGTACACTGACTTGGCAATAACAAAAAAGTGTAAGTAATGACAACAGAGGAGCTTCTCAATATCTGAGAAGGTCTTGCATGCTACTGAATATAGTAGAAAAGAAATTATTTTGGTCATATGTTGGCAGAGATTGCCAGACAAGGGCAACAATGAAATTAAGTATCTACAATTTACTTATAGTGAATGATCTTGCAACCATCATCAGGCAATAAAATAAAAGACTATGCATCTAACACTTCCAAGAAAATGATCAAAACGCAAGTCAGAGCAAAAAATCTAGAACATTTCCCATGGTGTAGCAGCTGCCTGAAAGTTAAAAATCATTTCTCAGGCTGCTCGGTCCACACTGGACAAGTCAAGCAAAGACGAATGGTTGCACCTGGTCCAGTAGTCTAGATTCTCTCAAAAGGTATTTGGATCCACTGTAAGTACTACAAACAATTTTTACTCATTCAAAAATTACTTACTAACTGACATTTGGAAAGAGAAATATTGCACTCTGAAAAGTTCTGGTTTGTGGAGAAAAGACTCAGCAGCCCACATTAATCCTTGGCCTGAGAAAATGTACCTGCACCAATTATGAGTTTGCTCCAATGAACCCAATACTTTTTTATTCAGTGCCTACTACTACTTTCAATTACAGTGGAAGCTACAAGGTATCAGCTGATACGAATAACATCAACAGGATGAAGAAGCATCTGAATAAACTAAAATTAGTTTATAGGACTTCCCCCTTTTTGAGTAGAAAGAAGGATAAAAAAATTTCATTTAAGTTATAACAGGTTTCTGTTGTACCTTATTTCTTACCATAAATTATTCATTTTTCTAATCCTGTTATTATCCAACTCAATCATTTAATTTTTTAGCAAATCAAGATTGCAATCGGCAAAAAAAAAACATAGGTAATTTTGGAATATTAAATTTCATTGTGGTTTTTTCCTGTTTTAATCCTTGGTGTCTCACAGAAACAAAAATCACTCTGGTACACAAAAAAAGACATTTGCTATAACAAAACTTTGAACTCACAAGAGGCAAAACAGCAGCAAACACCCAGAAAAAAAAAACATTTTCCATGTTTCATAGTCATTGCACAAAAAAAACATGGAACATGAAGGAACCATCACAACGAACAGATAGTCTGTTTGTGATAAACACTGACAGCCAACAAACATGAAACAAGTTTAATCTGCCAAACTTTATATCTGCACCTAAAAATTACCAATATTACTTTACAATGATCAGCAAGCTATATCCTAACATGACAGAAGGGAATATTTACCAACTCTTACAAACTAGACACAAATTTGCACTCACTCAAATCAGTAGTAGTATTTTCCCCAACATTAATTATTTTTATTACACATACTTTTTTGCCCGATTTTTATGAAACAATAAAATTTTTATCACTTTTTATCACTCCCACCAAAAAAAAATATTTTACAATCCCGTATATTTCATTATCACAAAATAAAACATTGTCAACTTTAGAGCTTGATAGAAAAATTTTATCCAGAGATCAGCATCCATAGTGTTCTCTGCAGTAATTTTAACATTGGTAGTTTTTTCTGATATTGTCATAGGATGTCTTCTTTAATGCCCAGATGAATGACCTATAAATGTGAGTGTAGCCAGTGCCAAGCTACTTACTATGGTGAAACTGTTGGCCACTTCACAACATGCATTGCTGAGCAGAAAAGGGTACCTGTCTGTACTACAAATATGGTGACAAACCCATTTCATAGTAGTATACAAGACTATTCTTCAGAATTTAATCATCCAATTCCTATTGATAGTTTTAAAATTCTATCTAACTGTGATGAATCTGGTCTAAAATGACTGGAGAGCCTTATAATTCACTAGTTTAATCCTACCCTCAATGATGTTTCTCCTTCTGTACCTTTGAATATTTTAGCTTAGAATTCATTTTAGTTTCAATCTTTCATAAAATTTCTCTATGTTACACTTGTTTTCAATTGTCTTTTCACATACTGATGAGTTTGGTCTTACTTAAAACCTCTATTTGATTAAATACATTAAGTTTTTATAAAGGATGTTTCTACCCATTTTGGTTTTACAGGAAGTCCTTGTTTTACAGTAATTCTTTATCCTTTCTCATGTGACTATTTTGCTGTATTTTTATAGGAAACTTTGATCAGGTGATGGAGATGTTAATATTGAATAAACAGACAAGTGTCACTCTAGGCAAATACCTTATTAAGGTCTTGCTTAAGAGCAGCACAGAAGTCATCCTCGTGTTCAATGTACATCTTGCGCAAATTCCGAAGCTGCTTTTTCCGGAACTCCACATCCAGAGTACGCCCCGAGTTGAACACCTCTCGCACATCTTGTACTAGCTGGAAAAACAAAGCAACCATATCATAAACAATTTTGAGTGTGAAAAAATCAACAATCTAGTACATATTCCAAGGATTGACTTTATATCATTTCTTACATTTATAAGCAGCAAAAGATCAAAATATATTTCTAAAAAAGGTGGCAAATTCTTTTTTCATTTCAATAAAAGCCATAGTTTCTATGCAAACAGCCAGAAAAATAGCTTTTATTTATTTGCAGCTTAGCATGAATCTCCAAATGTAAGGAAAATTACACAAGACACTAGTGAAACCATGTCTGTTAAATTAACATAAGAGTTTTTTTGCACTACATATTGTAATTGAATTAAGTCAGTGCTAAGACCACATTAGCAAAGCACACTGAGATAGACTCCAAGTATCTCAACAATATTATTCTGCTATAGTCTATTAGTTTCATGTCTATGTCTGTTGTGCTACCTATCTATACTATTAATAGAGAAAATAAAAGTTCTTAATGTAGTTGCAAAGACATTTAATCTATCTAGTATATAATACTAAAACTATGGTCATCTTGCTTGTTTGCTTGCCTGAAACCGTGCACACGTTTGTCGGTTGGATCCAGGATATTCGAAATTTATACTCTTCATTTAATCCTGTATTGTGGATACTAACTTAGGTGCATAGTATATATTTCTCGATATGGTTGATTTTGAACAATTTCATTTCACCCAATGGGTCATGAGTAGCCTAGTATACTACTAAAACTCTGGACATCTTGTTTGCTCGCTTGAAATTGTGCACAGAAGAGAAATATACACCGATGTTGTGTAAAAGAAAGGAATTTAAGTCGGGCAAGTTAGTACAGTGGATAGCGAAATGAGAAAGAGGGCAGAATTGTTTGTCTGCTGGCGCTGAGATTTTCAAAATTTATACTCCATTTCATCATGTATTGTGGATACCGTTGTTATGGTGGCTACATTATTAGCCATATCATGCATTT
>VOMN01020511.1:0-15329 GCA_014899125.1 Orchestia grillus
GGGGGGAAAGGGGCTCACCCTGTACGAGTCGCTGGTATTTACGCAGCAGAAGAGCATGCGGCACCTCTGGTCCCAGCTGTCCTGGTACGCCTTCATCACCTTTCTGCCCACGCACCAAGTCGACAGATGAGATGTATGGTAAAACTTAGCTCTCACGTGAGATCTTTTCATAATATTCGTGCTCGTTGTGGTCTTCACGTCAGTAATCGTCATTCCGAACGAAACCATTCTACATCGCGGCTGACTTGAATCTAACGTTTTGACACATTCGTTGTTTTTATTTATAGCTTATCTTCAGTCCATCGAAAGAATTAATAGGCTACCGAAGTATGTTAAGCTTTTGCTTGAAATACGGTAGAACTCTTTTGATTGGCACACTGATATGTGTCATACTGTTTGATCCATGACATAGTAACGTTCAACTTACATAAAATAATTAAATATTCAGTGCAATAAAAAAGAATTGATGCACTCATTTGTTTGCCAATTTGGAAAAAGTGCACACCACACACAAGAGATTAAAAAATGAATTGTATTTTCCCTCAGTGCAGGTATGACGTCAACTTCGTTGCAATATCATACCTTTGTGGTGGAATTGTACCTTTGATTCACCATTTTTCATGCGTACAGAAATGTTATTCAGTTAGCTATGATTGCTAAGTCGTGGGGTAACACTACGATGAAAATTCAAACTCAGTTAAACTAGGCATAAAAAATATTGTTCTAGTTGGACACTTTCAGAAACCTTTCCAGCATTGCATAAGCGAGTATGATATTAAGAAAAGTCATCTTTTTGCAACGCAAAATTGTATTCACGCATATTACGATCTAAATACAATAAAGGAGCACCGGAGGCCAACGAGCACCATTATCCGAATGAATGGTGATAGTGCAACGAAAGCAATTTCAACAGTTTTTCCCCGCGCATCTTCAAAAAGAGCAGATGCGTCTGTGTTCAGAGCCAGCAAACAAAGCGCAGGCTACTGCCAGCGCTGCCAGCCAATGAGAGCTACGCCTGCTGCCCTCATACAGCTGCGCCCGCTAATGACCGGCGTATTGTAGCCAGTGCAAGCTAATTTTCTCCTCGTACGAGCCATAATTGATGTGGTCAACTTTCAATGGTTGGATTCGTTTCTTTGCTGCAGAATTGAAGTGCCTGAGAGATGCGTTTAGCGATTGAACAGGAAATTCTTCTTTTGGAGATATTGAAGGTATTTCGTGTTTACGCCTCTTAGATGAGGTACTTCGGGATTTAAATTACGTTAGTCCTCATTTTTATATCAATTAAAATCAAATTTTAAAATTTGTGCTCCCCTCACTGCGCAAGTAGTTCTTTATTTACGATGAGTAATTCTAGACGCTCTCAATAAAATACTAAGGAAAAATTTCATAGTCGTGTTGATGGTGTTTTTAGCATCAAATTATTCTTTTGAAGCAAAAGTTTCACGAGAAACTCTTAAAAACTCCTTGAAAATATCATAATAGGTTTGGACGTTCATCGACCAAGTGAAACTCTTTCGAGCAAAAATTTAACAAAGGTTCATTGTTTAGGTATTTTGGTTTTTCATCTTCTGAGGCGATCAAAACCTATAGTATTGATGCATATAGTTCATTCAAAATTTCAAAGCATATTCCTACGAAAGGAAGGTTCGCTTTACAATACAAGAAAGCGCTGTATCTCTTTGTAACGCATCTTCGAGTGTCAATAAATGCAAACTGGCTACACTTACACATCCCCCGCCAAAGCAGCTATTAGAAATCATTCTCATATTACAGACCACATTTCTGAAGTTTCCAATTTTTCGATGCTTTGCAAAACTCGAGATGAGCAAGATCTCTCAGTTGTAAAATTACAAGTATTTTTACCAGTTGGCCCTGTTTAATCTATCATCAAAATGCCATAAAGTTAAGTATCGGTCAATTTAAATTGTTTTATATATATATACATGTTTGCTTGCGAATGTGGATAGGAAGATACGTATGTTCTTCTGGCAATTTTTCGAATTTGAACTTCTTTTCCTTGAAGTTCCTACCTGGTAAATACAAATTTTTAAATTTTACTTGTATTTTAGCTATAGAGATAAAATCCGTGCATCCAAAAAAACTTCCTAGTAGAAATATTCCCTCTTACTCTGGCCTTCTTTTTCACGTTGCCACAAATTTTGTTATAGCTTTTTGAAGAAATAATTTTGAAGTGAAATGAATATGTACTGGAAAAGATAATCATGCCTCAATGTTTTTTCGACGCTACTGATGTATATTTAAGTAATTAGAGTTCAAAACAGATGTCGATTAGTTGATTTTGAAGTTTCCAGTGATTTCATCGTGTTGTTGCCCTATTATAGAAAAATATTCAAGGCATTCAGCTGGAGAGCAATACTACAGACCTGTGTCTCCAGTTGCGGTTAGCATTGCCGGACGTACACCTGCTCCTCTTGGTCTTGTACGGCTCTGCATCGGCCCGCTTGTTGGGGAAGGTCCTCATCGAGCGCTGGTATTTCTTCATCTTGACCCAGGACCTGCCAGCGGCATCGAATGTGCAGCAAACTGTGATGAGTACCGACAGCAGCACGCACCAGTTACACACCACGATCCCTGCAATGGTGCACAAAGAAAACGTGTTCTAGTTTAAGATTGCGGTACACTCTGTTCGGTTATGATGCTTGATTTGCTGTGAACGACATTTCACTAACTCTGCAAGTGTTAAGGACTAAATACATTGTAAGCTGAAGTTTTTTAGCAACTTGAAAAATTTGTATAATTAGCTCTTACTGTGAATCTTTAGCAAAGTTAACGCGCTATTGAGAACAAGAACAGTGCTAATACATACTTTTTCAAAGTTGCGGGAAGCACCTGTATTGAATGAATGCCATTAGTGAAGTACATTGAGAACTGTACTTATTATGCGCATTATTAACGCCGTTTGTAACATAAATACATTCTGTTTAGGGCACATTTGACATTTTCCTAACACCAGGGAAAATGCCTTGCGTGAGAAGAGAATGATAGATGGGAATACTTTATTACGCAACGAAAGGCACGAATTAAAAATACATAAATGCGATTACGAAAGGTACCTGAAGTAATTCCGAGGAAAGCTTCCTACATGTATATTTAAAACCTATGTGATGAAAAATTTTCTATTGAACATGCTCGTCTTATTTTCTTTGATAAATCCATAGATGAGCAGACATAAAAATATTCAAAAATGCCGTATACAATTTTTCTTTTAAACTGAAGATAGTGTTTTATTTTCTAAATTGACAGATTTTACTAGAATTGAACAGTTATTGATTTCGTGGGCTCAGGGGCCCAAAATAATGTAGTCTGAAAAATTCTAATCTAAAAATGTAGTCTGAATCTCTTATTTGCTCGTATGGCTTGTGAATGAACTTCTGATTAGAATTCTTACGGTAATTTTTTCAAACTTTATTTACTCAGAAGATATTAACACATCACATTGCAGCACCAGAATCAAAAATTCAATTCCGTGGAGATACTTAAATACGAGATGCAAATACCGTAGACTTTTGTCGAGGAAATTCATTCTGGAGCTGTGGCTGCCTACGTGAGCAGACATAAAATATCATGCTGCAGGGCATTTCGCGGGATATTATAGAAAATATATGACAATTCCACTGTGGTTAGTCTCAAAGTTTTAGTCTCATGATGACTTAGAGCCCTGGAGCTGTGACACAAGCCTTGCTGGATTAAGACCTCGTCGGTAAATCACTCTAGCTGTGACGGGTCGGGGCACCGCATTTTGCACTTCCAAAATTGAATCTTTTAGAACGAGGTTGACACGTTCGTATTCGTGTTGATTCACTTCGATGCCGACCCTCAAGTGGCTAAGTGCGGACGCACTCCGAGTTTCGAGATACACAAACCGAGGCCTCCTGCCGCCCTCAAACTTCTCGCTCATAAGAAAAGTAAAGCCCTACGCTTGGAGACCTCGACATGGTCTTATTCCTAAAGTTTTTGAAAATAAAGTTTCGTGTATAAGAGAAATCGTACGTGAAGGGTCAAGGATGGTGAGTTGATGGTAAGGAATCAGCATTTCCCTGGGGGCGCAGCACGAGCATCAAGTTAAAATAAAAGTAATTTAGTATTGTGAAACATAACTGAAGATAGTATGTGAAGTCTCGTAAAACAGGCATAAAAAATTGAGATATTATAATTTGATAACTAAAGTTTCGAAGGTAAAGGTGCCTCAATTAAAATTTAATTATTTTTCTACCGTTAAAGCTCATTTTGGCATGTTTTCGTAGAGCATGAGTAAACTACATACAATTTATTCAAATTTTCCACAAAAATATATATGGTTGATTTTTTTCTAAAAACTGTCTTGCTCTAGTCTACCAGTCACGCTCAAATCTACCAGATCCCTTCAAGTCTAAAAGCCTGAAATAACTCAAGCCTATTAAGCCAAGACGGAAAGTTTCCCACCTTGGAGTGATGATGAGACCATAGTGACGTGCTCTAAACGCCACAGTTCAGTGCTTTGCATTGCGCTGTTTGCGGTGAAATTCATTCATTCTAACTTACAGATTGGTTATGAGAAATTCAACGGCTATGTACGGGGCAGTAACATTTCGGCCCCATACATAGTTGCAACCAGGGAGCGTGTCGCTCGGATTCTTCAACCCTAAAGAATACGACCGTGCAGCAAGCCCAGCAATGACCTCAGGAACAAGGTCGGCTTATTAAAGGACTCCATCCCCATCCCAGAGCAGTGAAATGCGATTGATTAAATTGAGTGATACGTGTACAGAGGTGAAACCAGAAAGTAAGTTCAGTTGAGAGTATCTTAGCATTTGTGTTCTTTGAGGACTTAGTAATAAAATTCCCTGATCTACTAACACGTCACTGAAATAGGTTACGATAAAAATTTCAACCATCCAAAATTCGTGAAAAAGATTCTCTTGTAAGGCCAGTCCCTAGAATTATTTTTCATATTAGTTAATGAAAAAGCCGTCAATAAATGCATATACTTTCTGGACGGGTATCAGCCCCTAGTTAATGATTTGATATGAAACTGACCTAATTGATGTCTACCGATGATGAGTTTTTCCTCATAATTTTTGTCTGTGAAATCCCCTATATTTTTAAAATCTCCCGTAAAATTGTAATAATCCGTAACCTTGATACGCGCGTGCACCTTATGTGTCTGATGTTTTCACGACTCGCTCTCCTGAAAACGCACTCTGTGGAAGCGTACGAAAGCTCGGGCAATAAAAGGAAAAAGTCCAAGTGAACCTTTTAATTTCTACTCGTATTTTAACCCTGGACGTCCCCTATTTTCCTCTGGCCATTTCTGTGAGAAATTTGGGAGTTTTCTGAGTCACATGAACCGTTCTACGATACAACCAATTTTGAAACTCTGTGCCATTGCTCTCACTATGTATTTCGACTTTAACACACATTCTTTGAAAAAGAAAAATGTTGCAATGATAAAGGCTGTACTGCTCGAGTATAGGTTGATGAAGACAATGGGTGAAATGAGTCAGCCCATTAGATTTATTCATCAACTTCCTTATGTCTTAGGATTCCGAATTTTATTATCAAAAATGGCATCCAATGATCTGCATGGCAATGAGGGGAGGCTGCCAAGAGTAATGGTGGATAATCTTGACGAATACATGTTAACTATATTTAATTTAGTTTTTAAAGACATCACTCGATCTGACAAATTTGTGCACAGCAAGTGCGGGAAATGATACGTACCGTGTAAAGTAATTTGCTTGAACGTAAACATCGAAAAGTGTCTGTAGCCATTTCGCGCGCCAGGACACGAACTCATTTATTCGTTTGTGCCACAAGCTGCCGAGCCGCGCTTCCCCTTTGATGTGTCATTATCAAAAATTCAACAGTACTCGATTTTTATTCCTATTTTTAAATAACCTCAGAATACTTAATGTGCTCTAGCTTGTGTGCAACTCAATTAGGGGAGGGCAGAAGTTTATAATTGCGTTCAGGACAACTCGGACTCTTTCTTCTTATTAAAAGTTTGCGATGACGCAAACAAGGCTAATTATTCACTGCATTACAATTTCTGTCTCAGTCCGCGACATTTCAGGGAGGCGTTTGGCAGGACCCAGCCTATTGGTGCAGCCATCATGTCACTGACAAGTCGCTACCACTGCACTAGTCATACAGTATCTCATGACAAGTTAATTGCTACCACTTCACCAGTTGCCATATCACTTAACTAGTCGTTACCACTTCACTAGTTTTCATATGACTTGGCTACTCACTACCACTTCACCAGTTGCCATATCACTTGACAAATGGCTACCAATTTACCAGTTGCCACATCACTTGACGACTCGCCACCGCTTCGCCAGTTGCCATATCACTTGACAACTCGCTACTACTTCACCAGTTGCCATATCACTTGATAACTCGCTACTACTTCACCAGTTGCCATATCACTTGACAACTCGCTACTACTTCACCAGTTGCCATATCACATGACAACTCGCTACTACTTCACCAGTTGCCAGGACTTCAGCTGACGGGAAAGAACTTCGCTGCCTCAACTGAATTAGGTTTAACCTCAGCGACAGGCCCTAGATGAGATGGTACACCTCATTGCTATGTATGTGCAAACACGGTGTGCCTCACTGCTAGGCGCAAACACGGTGTGCCTCACTGCTAGGCGCAAACACGGTGCGCCTCACTGTTAGGTGCAAATGCGGTGTGCCTCACTACTAGGTGTAAGCACGGTGTGCCTCACTACTAGGTGCAAGCACGGTGTGCCTCACTGCTAGGTGCAAGCACGGTGTGCCTCACTATTAGGTGCAAGCACGGTGTGCCTCACTACTAGTGTAAGTACGGTGTGCCTCACTGCTAGGTGCAGGCGGGACCTGTACGGGCGTAGAGCACAAGTGCATCCTATACACTAAATAAGTTTCGCACGCAACGTGCATTCTTTGTATAGAAAAGCTCCTTTAAAGAAATAGTCTGGCTGAAAACTGCATTCTGTTCCAAATCCTTTGGGTATGTTTTCACGGAATATGTTATTCAACGGACAGAAAGTATATATTAGTGTAATTAGCGCACCACTAGGTCTAATTGAATATAAATTTTCGATTTGCTTGACAACGCTAGTCGCATTCTTGCTTAGAGTTTTTTTTTCGCAAGAAACAGCAGCATGGCACGAGAAGCAACTGTGCAGTACGAGGAGCAGCTTTACTGTACGAAAAGCAGCTGTACAGTACAAGAAGCAGTTTTACAATACAAAGGGCGAGAAACAGCTGTACAACACAGAGTACGAGATACAGCTGTACAGTACGAGAAGTAGTTGTACTGTACGACTGTACAGCGCGAAAGGCAGCTGTACACCCACACGTGCAGCTTGAACGTTCATCCATACACAAATTCTGAAAAATTTGCTGTTGCTGACGTCTGCTTCAGGGGCAATTAGCGTAGCGGCGCCAATATTCGGTGCAAAACCTCAGTCGGAATAAATTAAAACTGACGTCTGATTATTTGTGCAGTGGGCAGGGGCGCTTGCAGGTGGCAAGGCGACAGCTTGGATTAGAGGGGTGAACTGCAGCGCAAAGTTGTGCAGGATGTTGTGTATTTAACGAAGCTACATTTGGTACTGGTTCTGGTGAATTAATCGTAATTGGTGTCGTTAGGATACGACCAATGCTCAAATTTCAAACAAATAGTGAAGAGGTTGTATAATACTTGAACTTTTTAAAGCAGTTGGAGAAGAAAATAATTTTGCTCACCGTTAATTTTATACAAAAATTTAAGCCCACTGAAGGATGAACTACCACCATCGGCGAATTTATTGCACTGAATTTGTATCTTCTTCAAAAGACAGAGTTTGCAGGTGCTAATCTCGCCGTCAGGGAGATGATCGAATGATTGTGTACATCTGAGCACATCAACAATGCATTTATGCTTGTTAGGAATTTTCGAGCAGACTATAGCATGGCGTTACACATATAATTCTGCACGTTAGAAAAGGAGTGTCGCAGTGGCTCATGAGTGATGATGTCACGTCTGGTTACCTGCTGCGTGCATGTCATTAAACACGCAAGGTTCAGGCCGTAATAATTTTGGACTCTATTAGGAAAAGCAAATACCGTGGTATTTCTCCATCGAAAGCCAGATAACATTTTTGGGAAAAAAGCTCATCAATTAGAGAACCTTTTCAGTTCTCTCTGAAGCTTTGTAGTCATTCCGTAAAGTGTCAGGCAGAGCACATCTACGTGTCTTCACGTGGTCGTTGATGCACTTAAGCGTAACCAGCTTTGTTGAGCTCCGACACGATCATCCAGCCGAGACCGACGTACTGTTTCTAAGCCTGCGTTTCTGAAGAGACTGAAAAAGACCTATATTTCTCACCAATGGAGTACAACAGAGCAGTGCACAGAACTTCTCACCAACAGAGTACAACAGAGTAGTGCGCAGTACTTCTCCCTGATAGAATACAACGGAGCAGCGCACACCCACCCAGAATGACGTCACGGGCCCTGTTGTGCGTGCAGTCTCTGTAGTGTCGCGCTAGCCACGCCACTCCCAGGATCACCCACACCAGCTCGCCGGCCAGCAGCACTGGAAAAGCGATCACACAAATCAATCACAATAATCCTGCTTGTACTGATTACTTTCTGAGTATAAATGGCCGTTGGGAGCCTCTTGGAAAATTCAGTGCTGAATTTTTTTTAGGTTGAACTCGGTTGTTTTCCTACACGAATGCGGCTTAATTCGGAAGCGAAATGAAGTAAAAAATTATTTTACAAACTACAGCTCATTCAGAGGGAATTCTATACACAAATAAATTTAGTGAATTGAATGACATAAATATTCAATAACAATATTCAACGGAAATGAGGAGCAAAAATATGTTTATATATGAAAGCACACTAACTGAGCAGCATAAGACGGACCTCGATAAAAAGAGGACTCTGGTAGACATGACGATGAAGCGCACGCGATGACATAATATTTCACAATGCTTTAACAGGAATTGTCAGTTTCAACTTGCCGCATAGTGTAAAGTGTTAATTTATTCGAAATAGTGAGTGAAAAGCTCACGTCGAGACTCTTTTACCTTGAAAACGAATCACTCTTGATTGAAGGATCTACAGGCAATTGAATGTTGTGAAATTGATCGACGGTGATGGTTAGATTTCTTAACCAAACTTGGCTACTCTCAATTCATGATGAAACCTAACTTTTCTCGATATATTTAGGCGACTTTTGATTACCTTCAAGTCTAAAATGGAAACATGCTCCTTCATAATTAGTAAAACTAATTTGTTGCTGGTAGAAAATAAAAATAGTGCATTTGCAAATGAGTGAATTCTAATTCAGTGTTAAAGATTGCAATCTGTTCAGGGATCACCGTAAGACTGGTATTCAGCCGTGCCTCCCTTTAAACTGTTCAAACCTGACAACTTATTTTCAAGTTCCACAGTAGTCCTTTTTGGTGTCTATGCTGGAGCTGAGAAAACCTGAATTTCCTTAGTCTAGAAGTTAGTACATAATATAATTCTCAACCGCGGTGGTCTTCTTGGAATTGATAATGTATCAATTTAAAGTGATTTGAATATGTTTGGGTATTCTTTTATGACCCGTGCCTGTTAGCGCTGACAGTCTTGATAGCAGCTCGTACATTTTTGCAGGGATAGATTTCGAATTATTTTCAAGCAGCTCCTTTGGCTCACTTTATGTATGGTATTCTCCCGTCAACTCTTATGAAGGCTCACATGGGACAGGAAACAGAGCAACATCTATTGAACATTTATTGTTTTTTACGTTACACGGCGCAATCGTCGGCCGGTCCTACTCACGTCTCTCCTGAAAGCATTTCCTGTAAATGAAATGGCAGCAGGTACGGATTAGGCCGACGTCATTACCATGATTGGGTGGCTCTGAACATCAGACGCTTTTCGGAAATTCGAGCAGTCGTGAAGCGCTTCATATCAAGCGTAATGCATCCAATTTGGTGAGTCCTGCATCGAGCCCTGATGCAATCTACTTCGTTTAGCGTCGGTGGTGGCACGGCTCACCAGGTAGACCTACTGGCATAGGACGATCACGTTGGACCACGTATTTCTTGAACATGGTTTGTTTTCCTATTCATGAATTCTGGGAAAGATATAATAAACAAATTTTATGCTACAAATGCTTCATAGAGTACGAACTTTTGTCATCCTTTCGTAAAATATAAGTAATTTCTTGAAATTATTCATTTCACGAGCAAGAACCAGAAATAGTTAGGATGGAAAACTCTTCAGAGGAAATGAACATTAATAAAACTGCTTCCAGCAAAATTCGTCCGCACTCGATGCCGAAAGTTTGAGCAAAAATTATGGGTCTTAAAAATTGAGCGTCAGACAACGGTGGTCTGTACAACTGGACTAACAGGCAGAGCTGCAGCTTCGTATCATCTGGAATTTTACTTCACACAAATACTTCGTTTGTTGATCGAGTTCCACTCGTGAAATCATTTTTACATGATTGCGCGTTACATGTCTAAACCTATATATAGGTACATACTTATATGCGTATCAGCCGGAAATAAATTTTCTCTTATGCATTAATTATACAGTATGTCCCACAAAAAAACCACACCCTCTTGTTGAAGAATTAGTTTGCTAGAAATTAATTGCTAATGGTATTCTTATGAGGGTATTACTGATACGGAGAAAAAAATAATCGGTTCGGGTTTTCGTGGGATATACTGTATTTTAATGATCAAAGAAAGATGATTGTTAACAATTTTTATGTATTTTTTATTTTTCTTACTAAGCTTTTTAAATTACAATAATTATTGAAATTAAAATTCAAAAAACCAAGTAAGAAAAATAAAAAAACAAATAGAAAAATTGTTAACAAGTATCTGTCCTTAAGCCTTAATAATCAGTGTATAAATGAAAATGTATACACACATCTACAGATTCGTATTATAAATACACGCGTAAGAACACAGTGAGTAAATTTCAAAATTAGGCGGTTAAAGATAAAATATCTGTCACATAAACTCGCTGTCTAAGAAACGAATCTAACCGAGTAAATTTCGTTGGCCTTGGGAGAAGAAATGCAAATGTGGGTCGAGGCTTGTCTTCCAGCAAGGATGCCATTCGGAGTTACAAACAGTTCTCCAAATCACCCTCCAGAACATGCTGGTCTCAAGATATATGAGGCCTTGTCTGCATACAAAGAACTTTCATCCACGGTGGTTGTTCCACTTCCGGGGAAATGGATTACGTAGTTTGGGCAGTTTTTCCATATCGGAGCAGTTGGAATAGTTTTGTTGAAGTGCGGGCGGTGTGGGGAGCATGTGTGATGCTGTGGTCTGTGGGAGTGCTGACGCCATCGCACGTGTTCGGACGAATGCAAAAATCTAACAAAATGAAAAGAACAGCGAACTCAAGAAACTTTAGATTTTCAAATATAAGCATATTTCCTGTGACTAACACTCGTCTTTTACCAGTACGGGCACAAGACGATTAAGAAAACTTCAAATCCTTAAGTTTCAGTGGGACTTAGAAGCACGTGAATAAATACCTCGCGTTCCAAAATTTTCGAACATTTCGTTCGAGGTGTTTGTTTTTCTCTTTTTATTTCTCCTGAAGCTCTGCTCGACAACTTTCTAAGCAAAGTTTAAGAGAAGGCTCCAAACTTTAGAGAAACTTTACGGTGCCTAAAGCCAGGAAGCTTATTTTCCTCGAAAGAATTGTGCTATGTTTATAGTTACTGCTTCATAATTTCTTTAAAGTATTAAAAAATATTAACTATTAAATTTAATTACATAATAGAATAAGCCTATTGACATATTCATAAACGGCGAGGCGATTCAATTTACTAGACATTTTAGGATTGCTTCTGTTTGAAATAAGTACGAGTGTATCCAAGTGAGAACATGCACTTGTCTCTAGCTCTTGCAGGCGCGAGGAATACTGAGTAATTTTTAAGTGAGTGACTATATATTCTGAAATAAACACTACTTGTTTCACTGCCCCAGAGAAGTTGTTAAATAGTTTTTAACTAAGTATAATGAAGCATTGACGGTAGACGATAGTCCCATATTTCTTAATTGCCCCTTCATGAGCTGCAAATAACATTCCATTTACACTTGTTGCCAGCCCCTAACCGGACCTGATTGCAAAGAACCTCTCGCGTCACTCGCTTTTGAGTTTGAAGAGCGAGCTTAACGAGTAATTTTAGATCCTTGGAGCTGGCGAGACACTTGAAAACATCGCGACTCCGGCCGACATTTCAGCGCTCGAAATCTTTAGAAGAAGGTCTCAGGAAATCTACGAAAATAGCTCATGCTTGTTACCGAGTCTTTCAGCATTTTAACTCCAGCAAAGTTCGAGGGCCTTTTGATGAATTTCGGTGTACAAAACAGGAACTTTAAAAAAAGTTTTTCTTCTTAGAGGCGGCGTCGTTTATTTTTTGTGCCCTCTATAGCATAATTATTGTAGTTTGTACACACTGTGCCGTTGTCATAATCGGTGAAATTGTTACTGCTGTGGATCTAGCTTCTTCCGCCACAAACACGTTAATTTTTTGGGGTTTGTAATGCAGGATTTTTCTACAAAATGTGAAGTAAATTGCAACATACAACCTCAATGAATAAGATAGATTTTCAAACTCATATTGCCGTTTGAGTCTACTTGCACTACTCATATTTACTCACACACGCTTGGGGGTTAACTTGCACACCGGTGTTCTCCAGAAAAACAAAATTATTGTGAAGAGAAACTCGAACGGCTGTTGAACAAATGTATGCGAGTGAGAAACATTACCGCAGAACCTCTACGTACCACAAATTTAACTACAGTCTTTCAGCTGATCACTCTTGAACAATGTTGTCTAAAGATGGTTAAGGGAGTTAGTGCATAAATGTCAGGAGGAACACGAGTTTGAAGTGGAGATGTTTGGCGGTTCACCATCCACAATCTTACAGACAGGTTGGGACAACTTGTGTCTATGTGTGCTGCCAGCAACTGCAAATGAAGAAATAATCCTCCGTAAAAATTTCTGCCATAAGACTCAAGACCGCTCTCTAATAGCACAAGCGCCTGTATAGGATTAACTATGGGTAACAGGAAAAAATTATTACCATTTTTTCAGAAACAAACTCAGTTTAATTCAATTTTTCGGAGCGATTTTGTAATAAATACGATCGTAAGACATATACACTACAAAAACAAGATTGTCGGTTATTCATTGAACGAAACATCTTTTGACTGAGGACTGAAAAAATAACTAAACGCCATTCAAAATTTGTTACTCAAAATGCGCCCCATGACGGTCGGTTGAATATTCAATTACAGAAGCCAGCCAATTCCTGACAAGATTGCATGCTCGTGAAGAATGAAAATTACTCTAACTTTCGTTTGAGCTCATGCACTCTTGTGATGAGGGAAATGCAACCTTACGAAGTACTTGAGAATCCTAATGGACAATGTCTATTTACAATTGAAAAAATTAATGTGAATAATTACCGAAGTTTTGAGCCTTTTCCCTAACATTTGAGTGTTCAAGGTCTTCAAGAGGTTTCAAACAGAATCAGAGCATCAAAGGGCCCGGGCGAGCTGAGTCGTGAAAGTATGGCCGGAGTTGCTACAAAGGAAGCCTCTTACGAAGATTTCGAGGACCTTTTAAGAGCTCATTGGGAGCCTTAAACAAACCGGGCGAGCTTCGACCGTAGATCTCTGCCCCAACACTGAAATGGTCGCCGCAAACACACGGCGTTCTGCTCAGTGCTTCCAATGTATTTTGTGGAGCTTGAAACCGTCAGTTCGGCAGTTGTTAAAATTGTTCTTAAGAACTGAATGAGCAAGTCTACAAAATAGCACTTAAGAGTACCACAATGGCGTCTGTGCGAGTTGGTAGTGAACTCTACGGAGGTGAATTGCTTCGATTACGCTGCCTGACCTGTCACCCAAATGACACTTCGCATTTATGTTAATTTGCCTCTCGGAAAAAGTAAAGGTAGTGAAGATATGTGGATACTAATTGGACAGTTTATTTCGATTTTATTCGTTAAAAAAGTTGGATTGAATGTTTTGTTATTCTCGCACCAGCCGCCGATTTTCGTTTACCAGGAGAAATAAATTTACACACTTCAGCATATTTTCTTATTTAAGCCAGAGGATACCATGCAATAGTAAAACTTATCGGGATTTTGTATACGTGGTTCAGCAAAAGAAAATTTTATCATTATCATTAAAAGTATTGTATCATTAAAATATCTTTACGTTGATAAATTTTGTTATACACTTATCGACTATCGTAAGACAGTCAATAAATCTACAACAAAAATGGTCAACGTCAAAAGTCAACTTTCATTCATCCTTCACTAGGCACTTTGGACGGTCCTGCCAAGTGACAAGCCCGGCTTCTTGGCAGGCCTAACTTTGGCCGCTGTTGTGAGGGCGTGGTCGGACGCTGTATAGAACATCACACTTTTTGGGTCCTTATCTGAAGTGAGAAGCACTTCAGCGCATCTTGGCGCATCTAAAATCAATTCAGCGGTAGAGAGGTCCCGTCGGAGCGCTGCAGCCAAGGCTTGCTGGAGTGGCAGGCCTTGTTAGGCCCAGAGACGGGAACCGCAAGATCTGTTAAACTCGTCACTCCCATCTCTAATGAACATTTTTAACTCCCTGTTTTTTGGCGTGGCCAAGTTAAGTGCAATTTAATTTGTGTTGTTTTTGTTAGCTTAATTTAAGCCTGGGTTTTACTCTCGCTCGGCCGTCACAGCTTAGACCGAGGTAAGACTGCTGCATGAAAGGAAAATAGAGAACTGTGGAGTGGCAAACTTTTTTGATTACGTGACGGGTCAATACATGTCCAAAGTAGCTGGAAACCAAAATATTTATAATATCATAAGTTGCTCAGTGACTTGATTGGAATTTAATGAATTATATGCATATTTTGTCAACTGAATTTACTCTCATTGTATATGAATTTAAAAACGAAATATCAGCAAAATTAGGTTATTATCGCTTCTGTTTATTAAAGTTGTGAGTAACCAACACAATCTTGAATTTATTTCCTTGCGAACTGCCCCAGTATTTTTATCAGTGAAGCCAGAGCACAATAAAGAGAAGCTAATCTTTATGCTGGTCCCATTTCCTTCGCTTCCTGAGCCAGCGCGATCGAGGCTGGCAGAGTCGCCACATCACCGGGGAGGCTGAGCGCTCTACAGGGCCCCTTGTGCAGCCTGCTGGTGCGGGAGTGGTAGGCCTGCTGGTGCCGGGCACTATGTACCGGTGATTCTTTGGTGTGAGTGCTACACACCACACACCACCACCACCACCACACACCACCACACACCACCACCACCACCACAG